>CAUYPK010014382.1:0-18540 GCA_963574355.1 Loris lydekkerianus
CAATTTTTATGCCGACGGAATTAATCAACTTGTGTTACGTTGGCAAAAGTGCACTGATTCAAATAGCGCTTATTTCGATTAAATTGAATAAATATTCACTGAGATATTACAGTTTAAAGTAGACTCATAAAAACGGACAAAACTTTTGAAATGACCTAATATTTTATGCATTTAACAAACCTAAAGTACAACAGCTCTGTTCTTAGAGAATGTCTCATGTTTTAAATATTTAGTTAATCTTCTGAGGCTGGAAGAGACTCCTAACACTTGGTTAAATAAGATAAGCATGTCTTGTGGAGGTCTCCACATGTAATTCATTATGATTTTTGAATTAAAACATTTATTTTTTTATTTAATTTTTTTAGTTTTATTTTTTATTAGAGACAGGGTCTCACTCTGTTGTGCAGGCTAGAGTGCAGTGGTATAATCATAGCTCACTGCACTGAAGCAGTCCTTGGGTCTCAGCCACCCAAAGTGCTGGGATTACGGGCGTGACCACCATGCCTAGCCTGTTAGTTTTTTTTTTTTTTTTTTGTTTTTTTTTTCCTAGGTTTTGGCTGGGGCTGGTTTTGAACCCACCACCTCCGACATATGGGGCTGGCGCCCCACTTCTTTGAGCCACAGGTGCTGCCTGTTATGTTTTTTTTTTTTTTTTTTTAAAGAAAGAAACATTTTTTCCCTAGATATCACCAAAGGAAAAATTTATCTTGTTTTGTTTTGTTTTTATTAAACCATAACTGTGTACATTGATGCATTTATGGGGTTCAGTGTATTGATTTGATATACAGTGTGAAATGCATACATTGAACTTACACATCCATCACAATTATACTCTTTTCTCAGTAGTTTTGAAATGTACCATTGCATCATGCACATTAGGTGAGGTCCCCCCAAATACGCTCCCTCCTCTCCCCTCCCCTCCCTTCCCCTCTCTCTCCTCTTCCCTTCTACTTTCTGGACTATAGTTATGTTTTACCATTCATATGAATGTGTAGGGTGATTATATAGTGATTTCATAGTAGTATTAACTACATTGAATACTTTTTTTTCCATTCTTGAGATACTTTCCTAAGAAGAATATGTTCCAGCTCCATCCAGGTAAACATAAAAGATGTGAAGTCTCCATCTTTTTATGGCTGCATAGTATTCCATGGTGTACAGTCTGTTATGTTTTTATTAAATGCAATCTAACTTGTGGTAAATTGGAGCCTATGCACCCCTATTTAGCAGCCAATATATTTGTTTTGATGGTGAAAATATTTACTATTATTCTTGATGCATTTTTGGCAATCATGGATGCCTGGCTGAAAGAGCCTCTTTTTATCCCTTTCAACCATTAAGTATGTTTAAATGATATGGAGGACATAGTATTAGTTGATAATACTCATGGGTAAGGAAATGTCAAAAATTTTGATTCATAAATTTCAGTTCTGATGAAGTTGTGTAAGAATGTCATCAAAATAGCATTGAAGTAACAAATGGTATTTAAAGTCCTCTCTCGTCCAGAGAGCCTCTGATCCTAATTATACAGATCCACAAGTTCGTCTCTTTAGCTTCAAAATATATTTTCCTAGTCTATGCATGTATTTTACTAAAAATTCCTACGTAAAACCCAAAGGACATTGATGAGATACTCATGCCTGGGGTTTGTGTGGGAACCATAAATGTTCCAGTTCATCATTTAACCTGCTGCCCTGCCCAGCACCTCCCACACCTGCCCACATGTCCTTCCCACTCTGCAGGTGATCATATCCTCCCAATTCCCTCTTCCCAGGCCACTGTCTTGGAAGTCTTTCCTGTCTTGAAAACTATGGAGAAAAAAAAAAAAAAAACAACCATTTCAATTTTCACTTAAAATAAAATCCAAAAAACCAATGTGCTGATCAATGAAATATAATCAAAGAATTCTTAATAATAAAATCAAATCATTGTCACATTTTGTTTGTAAGTTTGTATTGCCTGTTGTCTTATAGCAGTTAATAAATTCTTTCCAATACTGTAATTCATTTTTTCACTCATTTAGCCATTCATTATCCCTGCATTTATTGCTACTGGATCAGGTTTTGCTAAGTCATTCTGTGGACATATGTAACTGCGGGAATCACAGTGGCCCATAACCACCCGCCTTTATTTCTCTCTCATGAACAGTTTGGCTAAGGGTCAGCGTTGGCTCTGTTCCAAGTGTTCTGTGTTTTGGGATCAGGCTGAAGGAACAGCTACTATTTGGTCTGGTGGCGGAGGGAAAAGAGGTAATGTAAAAGAAGGTCTAGCCAAGAGGACATGCTAAAAATGTCATCTTTTTAACTTCGGGTTGCATATCTCTGATTTAAAATGTGGTCAACTATTTCCCATCTGTTCTGTTTATTTTTTCGATAGTGAATTGATTTTTTTTTTTGTCTTTTACCTTGTCTTCTAGTAGAATATTAGATATTTCTATTATTGATTTTAAAGAGTTTCTAACATATAATAAAAATATTATCATTATGTTCTATAATTTTTATAAACATCTTTTCTTGTCTTTATCCTTCAATTTGCAACCAATTTTGTTTTAGGTGTCTAGAGGTTTTAATTTTTTTATGCAGCCAATTATATAAATACTTTGATTTATTCAAATTACTATACAGTTCAAATGTTCTTGTACATAAATTAGTTTATTCCTCAATAACTGTTTCATAATTTCACAGTTTTCATTTAAAATCAATTCATGGCCTGGCTTGGTGGCTCTTGCCTTTAATCATACCACTCTGGGAGGCCGAGGCAGGTGGATTGCTTAAGCTCAGGAGTTCGAGACCAGCCTGAGCAAGAGTGAAACCCCGTCTCTACTAAAAATATTGAGGGAAAAAAAAAAAAAGAAAGAAAGAAAGAAAGGAAAAGGGCAGGGGATAGCTTGAGGCCAAAAGTTTGAGGTGACTGTGAGCTATGACGACTCCATGTCATTCTACCCAGAGCAGCAGAGTAAGACTTTTGTCTCAAATAAAAATAATAAATAAATAAAATATTCAATTCATCTAAAATGTGTATTTATGATATGAGGGGAAGATGTAAGTTTTTTTAAGAAACTATCTCTTATAAAAAATTCAAAAAACGATTTTGAATAGGTAGTACATTCAGAATTCATGGTTCAACCTTGAAAGGTGTGTAATTGCAGTATCCTTTCTACTCTGACCCACGTCACCCAACTGTACTAGTCTTGTGGCAAAGCCAATTCACAGGGAACATGATTTCTTGTCTTTCTAAATGTTCCCTGTCCCCATCCCTCATCTTTCTAGATATAGCAACATACTGATAATTATGTTACTTGTTCTTTACACAATTCTACCTTGAGAATTATTTTTCTGTATTTAAAGACACATTTTAATAATAATTTAGAAAATCATACTTTATCTGCCAATTCTTTTATACCACAATTTTCTCATTCATGAGCTTTTGATTTTACTCTCGATTAGATGGCACTTTCTTTTTCCTCAAAATTTATATATTTATTGATTTTAAATTTTACATGCTCTGTTAAATGAGTAACTCTTTTGTAATAATTATAAAACTTCAAAACATTGTAAATAACAGGGATTGTTATTTCCCTGTTATTTCTCTGTTCAGCACACTGAGAATATATAGCCTTTTTTTCTTTTCTTTTCTTTTCTTTTCTTTTCTTTTCTTTTCTTTTCTTTTCTTTTCTTTTCTTTTCTTTTTTTTTTTTTTCGCAGCTTTTGGCCAGGGCTGGGTTTGAATCCACCACCTCCAGCAGATGGGGCCAGCATCCTACTCCTTTGAGCCACAGGCACCACCCACCTTTTTTTTGAGACAGAATCTCTCTGTCACCCTGGGTAGCGTGCTGTGCCTTTAATGCATATTTTCAAGTAGCTTTTTTTCTTTTTTGAAAGTAAACATAGGTGGTGGGGGGATGGTGGCTTCAGAGATATTCCCACATACCAGTCCCCAGAATTAGGCTATCATTTTTTTCCTTAGATGGCAAAAGATGTGATTCAGTAGAGGATCTTAAAAGGGGGAGTAATCCTTAATTTTGCAGGTGGACCCTAAGAAAGAGGCAGAGGGACTTGTTATCACTGTTCAAATCTATAGCTTTAGAGCCAGTTAATCTCCGCAACTCCTGAATTAGTCTCCAGTTTCTGTATTGCTTGCTTTTATGGAATATATCTCTGCACTATTTTGGGTGAATATTTTCCCCTTTTCTTCATTAATTAGTTTCTTGTTCATATGAATTTAGTGTCTGAAAACTCACCTTGGAGGGTGCCCTGCATCTGTCTACTGACTCAAGCTGCTTGCCTCGGGGGTGCTGCATACACAAATTTTCTTTTACTTTTTTGCCTAATTGTTTTTCAAGAGTTTTTAGTATCTGGAGTTAAGCAAAGAATACTGTGCTTTAGAGCACGTGTTTTAAAGGGTAAAGAAAGATACCCGTGTATTTGCAGCATCCCAGTTGCTGTAAGTCCTGGAATTCTGAGATGTGGGTGGACCGTGACAGAGGCATGACAAGTCTTTCTGCTCATTCTTAGGAATTTTGTTGCATAAAGCAACGGTGCAAGTGTATCAGAAACTACAGTCCTACCAACAACCAACTAGCTTGTGCTAATTCCTCCCCGATTTCGTGCCTTTTAGTTTTTCTTCTAAGTATCACTGAGGACTTCCATTTGTTTTTGTTTTCAGCAGCTATTAAGAAGTTGAAATAGCTTCTATTGCTATTTCAACCAGATTCCATTGCCAACCAGATTCCTTTTAAGCCAGAATTCTCATTACATTTGAAATTATTCTTGTGATTAAATTTAAACTTTAAAAGTTCTGTAATGTTTTTTCTTATTTTAAGACTGAAAGGTCCATTCCAAAGACTGTTGTATATTTTTACTCTTTCCCTGACCCACCTCTCATTCTTACAATTGCTTCTTAGTTTTTGATACTAATATGGTGGATAATATAGATATGTAATACAACCCACATTACTGTAACAATATCATTTTATATTATGTATTTCCTTGAAGTAATTATTTTGGACATTTGAATTCAATTTCATAAACATCTCCATTTTTAAAAAGTCTAAGTTTATGTATCATTTGTTAGTCTTTACTTTCAACACCACTTTTAATTATAAGACCCTTATTCTTGAGGGATTTAATTTGATTTATTTCCATTTAGCTAGAGTATGCTGTTAAGTAAAGACAAGATCCTTTTGTTCTCTAATTCTTTTCTTTTTAAAGGGGTACTTTAGTCAAATATTATGGAATTTTGGCACATTTGAGATTTTCATTTTACGGATCGATGAATCGACTATTCACACAGTATTCTTTCATCACGTTTTCTTCTGCCAGAATAAAAGACGTTGCAACATCCTTTGCTGGGAAAGGGAAATATTTGCCAGTATCATTTTAATCTATTGTTCATCTGTTTGCTTGTGGGATTTCTTTTTTCTTATTCTCCCAATTCCAAAGTTCTTCTATAATGTGTTGGGCATAGATACCTTTTCACTACATTTACCTGGACTATTGTTGGCTATTCACATTCACATATTTAAGTCTTACGCTTTGTAAAATTTTCTTCTGTTAGGTCATGTTATTTTCTGTCTATTGTTTGTTCTATTTTTAATTTGGGGGTTTCTCTAATAGAGAATAATAGATTAAAAACCTCTTATTCTTCCTTCTCTGCTTTCCATAGCTGTCATTATTTTAAATACTTTTTGGTTCTTTTTCTCTTCATTGTTCCAGGCAGGTGTCATGAGTTTGCTCCGTGCCTCGACATTTCCCTTTAGCACCTTCTTCCCTTACCCGGACGTCACGTCTGTTACTCTCCTTCATGTCAACACTGTCTTCCCTCCTCCCACTCAGCTGGGTGGTGTGTTTCATTCTGTCCGTCTTTGATTCTGGTCCACTGGAGACTGACTAGCCGTTCAGCTAATATGTTTTCCCTTTCCCTAGACGGCCAGTAGCCCTTTTGTCAGACCCTTTGGGAGTAAGACAGGGCCCATGTGATCACATTTTACAGTCAAGTGCATGAAAAATTGATCCAAATGACTTCCAGATGTGGCCCATAGAGTCTCCCCTAATCTTCTATGCCGTTTCCTATTCTATGACAGACGTAAAAGCCACGTGTTGGAAATGGTAGATTCGTATGGGGGAAGGATCTTGATTCTCCAAATTACCTTCTACAGTTGAAGAAGAGCCATCTGTTAATCAGGGATGTCTATTTTGAATTTCGCAGGCCAGAAAAATAACCTTTTTTTGGGTCCACTGAAAGGGGGAGAGTGTATTTGTCCTGGATGTGAGTATAATGAACCTGTTGGTTCACTATACTTTTTTGCCTGTTATTTGTAGACGATGTCTCTTTGACCTTCTTTTGAGAAGTTCAGTGTTTCCTAATTTTTATCATCTGCGTCGTTGGGATAATGTATTCTTTCCCTTGTTTTGTCATGTTTATAAATTCATGTTAATTTTTGTCTCTTATGCGTTAAAATGCATTTTGTTTGTTTTTTTGCAAAAGCATATTGTACACAGGCTTTGCAATTTTTATCTGGGCATGCCAACCCTACACTTATCTCTACGATCACAGTCTCTCTAGGACTTCCCCCTGTTGAAAGGTATTCAGTATCTGGTCTGAACTTTTCATGCATCAGAGTACGATGCGATCCTACTCCTATTTCTTGGACCTTGGGTAAAATAAGCCATAAAATGTGTGTAGAAGCAGCAGTCTCTTGACAGGCACCGCTGCCTCTCCCTGCTCTGGCTCCAGTGCGTTACCTCTGCGCTGCAAAGCTAGTTACTCCTGCTCCACAGATGCTCTCCCTGAGGACTTGCTTCGTTGTTAGTAAGTTGTCATTACGATAGACCAAGAATACCCCAATACACCAGGTAGACTGACACTCACACCATTTCACAAGTAGTGCCTTTTAAGGAGGACATTTGCCACAGTTACTTTTTGGTAAGAACCTGGGTTTCTGGTTTTCATAAAATACAGATTCTTAGGTTTTCTATGAAAATTCTGGAGCTGAGCCCAGAAACCTATATTTTTAAAAATTCCCAAATGATTTCAAGACGTAACTAACAACTTTATTTGAAAGGAAATTAACATTATAGCACATAATTAAGAAATACATTTTCTCATGACAAGTTTCCACTGATAAATGAATGGGCAAATAAAATGTGGTATATAAATTAAATGGTACGTTATTCAGCCTGAAAAAGAGAGGGAATTCTGACCCGTGCTACATGAAGGCACCTTAAAGGCTTTGTGCTGAGTGATATAAGCCCATCAAAAAAGGCAAATACTGTGTTATTCCACTTATATGAGTTACATGGAATCATCAAATTTATAGATACAGAAAATAAGATGGTGGTTGCCCAAAGTTAGGGGTGGATGAAAGTGTGCGTTACTATTTAATGGGTATAGAGTTTCAAGTTTGGAGAGTGAAAACCCTGCTAGAGTTGGATGGTAGTGATGGTTGTGCAATAATGTGATGTGTTACTGCTGCTGAAACACACACTAAAACCAGCTAAAATGTCAAATTTTATGTTATCTGTATTTTATTACAATTAAAAAACTAAATATATATAAAAAGAAAATTTTATCTTTATCACTTGAATTTTTTTTTTTTTTTTTTTTTTTTTTTTTTTTTTTTGCAGTTTTTAGCATATGGGGCCAGTGCCCTACCCCTTTGAGCCACAGGCGCCACCCTATGACTTGAATTTTTATGTTGTTAGGATCACAGACTTTGAGATCCAGAGAGATCTTATAGCTGTGCTATTATAATAAGGCCAGCAAGCAAGTGAGTAACAGAGGCAGAACTACCAGCCACGTGTCTTGGTTGTATTTACCATTATACCACCTTTCAAATATTGTTTCTTTTTTTCTCACTCGATAGTATGAAAGGTTTGCTCTGGACCTGTACCATGACTTCCACTAGGGAGAGGCAGCGGTGCCTGTCAAGAGACTGCCACTTCTACACACATTTTATGGCTTATTTTACCCAAGGTCCACTATCCTTTTTGAGACAGGGAGGTACCTTTGGTGAGAAGCAATATGGCTAAAAGTATGTCTGGTAAGTTCACTAGGGATACTGGAAGCAATTAGAATTTTTTTCATAATGGTGCATTTGGGGAATTTCTCAGGTTGACGAGAGAATTTTACAGCTCAGGAGTTGATAACGCCGTGGCTCCATGGCTGCGTTCCCAGCATGAACGCATGGGTCCTGGGATGAGAGTGCAAAGGAGTTCAAGGAAACCTGTCATACCCAGTCTTCCTGGCTTTGAAGCTGCCAACTGAGCGTGGATGTCTCCCTCTGTGGTGTTTATGACTAATTGAATGATACTTATGCAAAGAAGAGGAATGGCCAAAATTACAGATGACTGTCTGAAAGATTTTTCCCAGGCTAGAGAAGTGGGACAACTCACTGATAGAGAATTTAATGAATTACAGCTTGGAAGAAGCCAAACGAAGATGAGTTTACACTAATTTGCCACACAAAAAACATTCTACAAATATACAGGGGATGACTAAGCCCTGTGCAAGGGATTTAAGGGGGTTGTATGTGTGCCATGGCTTTGGAAAAAGAGACAGCTAACATTCCTTTGGCCACACTGGAATTCAAGACCAAAATACTTAACTCATCCAATGGTTAAGTATAAATTGTGCAAACACTGAGCTGCCAAAGTTTCCTCTGGTTATGACTTGTTACAGATGCAACTGCCACATGTCACCAAGAAATTGTAACAGCTTGGTCATGTCAACTGAAGAAATATAGATTCAAAGAGTTGGCCTTTGGCAGCATTTTTTCAGAGTAAACCATTGTGTGGTCAGTGAAGGGATTCATCTGGAGTGTCTGAAAGTAAGTCATTTCATAAACAGAATTAAACAGAGGGCCCTAAAATAGCCTTGTGGGGATGTGTCATTTTGTTCTGAAGGAGGTACCCAGGGCTTTGGACACTGAGTTGCCACGGCAGCTGATGACGGGAACTAGGAAGGGCGGCCACTTCAGCTTGATCTGCAGAGTTCTCATGACTCCAACATCGGGAGTTCTTGTTATATTAATAAATGTAGTATATACTTTTTTTCTTAATGTCTATAATATTGTGTCTTGTAAGTGAAAAGAAAGGATAGTGTTGTGAGTTGAAACCACTTTATCTTGGTTTGAAAAAGTAAAATGAGACAAATGAAGCATCCAGCTCAGTTATTTTCAAAGCAGGAGGCTTTCTTTGCAAACTTAGAGGCTGAGGGGAGTGTTTCCTTCAAACTGTGTCTAAAATAGAGAAAACAAACAAACAAACAAAAAAAAGCACTGTTCTGTTTCATTTCAGATTTTACTAGTAAAGACTTGGGTCTGGTACAGGCCAGATTTTCCTCGCAAGCCAGAGTAACATTCTAAATACAGCCCCCATTTACGTGACCACCACGATTCACTGTCAGGCTTGGTAGAGATACCTTCTTATGTCTGTGCCAGTTTTCTGTTAAACAGTAAGAAAAATATGTTCTAGCAATGAGGAAAAAGATTAAGTATGCCACCCTGACAGGGGTGGGGAACCTGCAGCCTTCTGATTACAAGATTATCTTTTTTTAAGAAGGAGGTGAGAAAAGCTTCATCTTTCTCTGCTGTACCATTTTTAATAAAAGGTTTTTTTTAATGTAAAAATTTGATGCAGTCAAAAGACTCCACTTATGGACTAAGAAGACCACTAGTTTTCTGGTAAGGCCACAGGTTCCCCAGGCTGTTAATTCACATGGCTCCTCAGGCTGGGCATAATCATTTCTAAACACTTATTTTTCTATTTTCTTCCACTCCCATCTTTACGATTGCTTCCTTCTCTTAATTTGGTTTTAATTTTCTGTTTTCCTTATAGGTTATTGGGGTGAAAACTTAGATCATTAATCTGAGGACTTCTTTTCTAATATGTAGTATAATCATGCAATGCTATCAATTTCCCTCTAACTGTTGCTTTAGCTGCTTCTTAAAAATATTAATATGTTATATTTTAATTTTTATTAAGTTATAAATGTTTTTATTTTTTTCCATGTGATGTCTTCTTCAACTGATGAGTTAAATAATCATGCTTTTTAAATTTCCAAAGACTTTTAAGATTTTTCAAATATCTTTATGTTATTAATTTCTAGTTTAATTATCTTGTGGTCAGAGGACATACTTTATAGAAATTCTATCTTTTTAATCAAAATGTTTTAATTTATTGAGATTTTATCTTTGCCCAGATTATCTGTTTTGTATATATTCAGTGTGCACCTGAAAAAAATTGTGTATTAGGGGCAAAAATATTCTATAAATATGAATACATTGTTGTTTTTTTCGATTTGAATTTTTGCTTTTAATCTTTTTTTTTTTTTTTTACAGATTTTCAAATGAGAAAAAATACTTAGAAAGAATTCTGCATTTACCCACATGTTTACTATTTCCAAGCATTTTTCATTCATTTCTGTAGATTTAAGTTTGAATCTGTTATCGTTTTCTTTCTGCCTACATATTTTAAAAAGTATTTATTTTAGTGCATGTTTAATGCCAATGAATTCTTTTTTCTTTTAAATTTATTTTGGTCTAAAAAAACTACAGATTTGTTTATTTTGTGAAATGTTTTTGCTTATTATAGAATTCTGGGCTTATAATTTTCTTTCTTTCTCCTTCCCCTTCTGTCTCATCTTTACTAAAAGCCCTGACCTGAGTATTAAATCTTCTCTCAGTTCTTCAAAGATGATATGACTTTGTTTATTGTCTGGCTTGCCTAGTTCTTGACAAAAAGTCTCCTGTCATTCACATCTTTGCTGTTTTGGGTACCTAACGTCTTTTCCCCTTCTTCCAGCCAATTCTAAGAAATTTTTTTCCTTGTCGCTAGTTTTTCCATGCTTTGCCTGTGATGTGCAGTTGTGTATTTTCCTTTTTTGCTTGTTTTGGTGTAGATTCATTCAGCTTTTTGGTATCTTTGGGTTAGTAGGCTTTATCAAATTTGAGACATTTTCAGCCCTTTTTTTTTTTTTTTTTTTTTTGCAATTTTTTGCCGGGACTGGGTTTGAAACTACCACCTTTGTATATGGAGCTGGCACCCTACTCCTTTGAGCCACAGGTGCCGCCCAACCATTATTTCTTTAAATGTCTTCTCCTTTCCCCCTAATTTTTCATTTCTGGGACTTCCAGTGAACATGTGACCTGTGTTATTGTTTCACAGGTCATCAATACTTAAAAAAAGTTTTAGTTTCTATTATTATGAGCACATAATAGTGTGTATCTTCATAGGGTACATGCAATTTTTTGATATAGGCCTAGGATGTGAATTAATCAAATCAGGGTTAATTAGGGTGACTGCAGGGTTAATTAGGGTGACTGCAGGGTTAATTAGGGTGACTGCAGGCATCTTTCTGTGTGTGTTAGGAACAACCAAATCGCACTTTTTCAGTTACTTTAAAGTATACCCTAACTTACTGTTGATTATAATAGACACTTTGTTTTGCTATCACATATTGTTCATCCTACCTAAGAATCTAACTATTTTTTTTTCACCCTTTAATTATCTCTTCTTTATCTTTCACTCCCTACCACCCTTCCCAGCCTCTGGTAGCCACGATTCTACTCTTTGTTTCCAGGAGATCAAGTGTTTTTAATATTTAGCTCCCACATAGGAGTGAGAAATGTGAGATTTGTCTTTCTGTGCTGGGCTTTCAGTTCCATCCACATTGTTACAAATGGCAGTATTTCATTCCTTTTATGGCAAAATGATATTTCATTGTATATATTTCTTTATCTGTTTATCTGTTGATGGATACTTAGATTGAGTCCATATCCTGGCTATTTGTAAATAGGGCTATAATAAACAGGGAAGTGCAGATATCTTTTCTTTTTTCTTTTCTTTTTTTTTCTTTCTTTCTTTCTTTTTTTTTTTTTTTTTGCAGTTTTTGGCTGGGGCTGGGTTTGAACCCACCACCTCTGGCTGGGTGGGGCCTGCTGGGTCATATGGTGGTTCTACTTTTCATTGTTTGAGGAACTTCCATGCTGTCTCCATAGTGGCTTCACTGATTTACATTCCCACCAACAGTGTATGAGGATTCCCCTTTTTACCTGTCCTCACCATCTTTCTTATTGCTTGTCTTTTGGATAAAAGCCATTTTAACTGGGGGTTGGAGATCTCTGTTGATTTTTGTGTATGGGGGGCTGGTTTAGGTTTTTGGGTTTTTTTTTTTTTTTTGCCTCACTGTGTTTTACTTTGAATAATTTTAGATATTTTATATTCCTGTGTTTTGGGTTCACAAATTAAGTTTCTGCCATAATTGCAGGTAAGAACATTTAATACATTTTTGAAGTTTCAAATATTGCTTTTTTTCATCTTATGAAATTCCATTTGGGTCCTTTTTATCTTCCATTTCTCTATCTTTTTAATGTGTTTTCTGCTTTTTGAACGCATGCAGTAGATTTGTAATACTCATGACAGCTGTTTCAATGTCCTTGTCTGCTAATTTCAAAACCACTGTTTGGGGTCTGTTTCTTTTGATTGATTTTTCTCTTGGTTGTGGGGTAAATATTTTCCAGGATTTTGTATACTGATGATTTTTCATGTGATATTAGATATTGTGAATCTTTTTATTGCTGAAGACTTTTAAAAACAATTCCTTTGCCAAGTGTGGTGGCTCACACCTGTGATACTAGTACTCGGGAGGCCAAGGCAGGTGGATTGCCTGAGCTCATAGGTTCGAGATCGAGACCAGCCTGAGCAAGAGGGAGACCCAGTCTCTAAAAATAGTCAGGGATTGTGGTGGGCACCCGTAGTCCCAGCTACTAGAGAGGCTGAGGCAAGAGAATTGCTTGAGCCCAAGAGTTTGAGGTTGCTGTGAGTTATGACGCCACAGCACTCTACCAAGGGCGAGTAACCCTGTCTCAAAACAAAACAAACAACAACAACATCATCAAAATTCCTTTGAAGAGTATTTAATGTTGCTTTGATGTGTAATTAAATTACTTGAAACCAGTTTGATCCTCCCAGCTTTCTTTTTTAGCTTTCTTAGGGCTTTGTTTGGTGCAGAGAAGCATCTTCTCTTTCACCCCGTTGCTAAGTCAATACCTTTCTGAGGACTCTGCTCAATTTCCTGTTTACTATGAAATCTCTCTACTCTAGCTATGGTAATAAGTAGTGTTCCCAGATCTATTTGAAGCTCTAGAACTGCTTCAGCTTACTACTTTTTGGTGATTCTCTCTCTGGCTTAGACAGTTTCTTTTTATGCACTCATAGATCTGTACTCAGCGAGGGGCTTCGGGTGTTTTTACGGATCTTTGTTTTCTCTCTGTGTAGTTCTCTGCTCTTTAACGCTCTCCCCTGCAATCCCTAGCTGTCTTGGCATCCTTTAATCTAATCTTGAGCTTAGGAAGACTGCCAGGCTCTGTTTGGATGCCCCCTTAGCACTGTAGACTGGAAACTATTTCTAGGCAGCAAGCTGGAAAAATTGTAGAATTTCCCTCAATTATTTCTCTTCTCTCAGGAATCACAGTTCTGTGCTGTCTGCCATCATGGTCAGCAACAGGAATCTTCAGCTGTACACAATCTTATTCTACTTACTTCCATCCTTTTGTTTCTTAACTCTTGTTTATTGTTTGAATTTCTATTTAGAAGCCAATATAAAGTAATGGAAAAGAATCAGGACATGGAAATAGACAATCCAATTGAATTATAGCTTTCTGTCAATATATGTTACTTTAATAATTTGACTTATTCATAATTTTATTCTTTTATTTTTACAATATTTATTGAATGTCTGCTTTATGCTAGGTACTGTGCTATATTCCAACCTTAGTTGGTCATCTACAAAACAGGGAGAGGTAACACCTACTCCTGTGGTAGACTAGGAGAAGGATCACAAACTCTCCCCTTTTACTCGTAGTCTTGCAACATGACTTGTGGCCTCTCTCATCGAGAGGAGACTCTTCAAGCATTGAATCCAAGCTGGTCTTTGACTTGTTTTAGTCTATACACTATCAGATGTCATATATGTGAGTTCGGAGTCTGGGTCTTAAGAGACCCCCCCCTGGGTTTCCACTCTCTTTCTTGACACCTTGTGCCTGTCCTGTAAATTGGCCTGAGCTGAATCCTGAAGCATGAGAAATGATGTGGAAAGAGGCATCAGTCATACCAGCCAGCCTCGTAGAGCCTGCTGTGACGAGCCAGCCCCAGCTAACCCACCAGCATATTACACATCTGGTACTGTACTGTGTTCTAGCCTCAGTTTGTCAATTGGGTGAGTCCAGCTGAGATCTCACGAGCTTGGCTCAGACCAGAGAAACTGCCCCGCCGAGCCCAGGCTCAACTGCGTGATTGTCAACCTGCATAGCTGACAGCTGAATTAATGTCTATTACTTTACTCCACTCTTTTGGAGTGGTTTTTTAGCAGCAAAAGCCAGCTGATATACTATCATATATAAAGTGGTAGCAAAGATTGAGTAGTAATATAAAGTTTCTAGCACAGTGTCGTGCTTGTAAGTACTCACCAGGGAGGGCCTGACCCTGTTGCTCAGGCTGGGGAGCAGTGCTCACTTGAGGCCGCCAAAGCCGGGGGTCATAGCTTACTGATCCTCCTGCCTCGGCCTCTCGAGTGGCTTGGACTACAGGACTGTGCCACCACACTTGCCTACTTTTAAAATTGTAGAGATGGGGCCTCACTATGTTGCCCAGGCTGGTCTTGAACTCCTGGGCTCAAGCAATCTTCCTCCTTGGCCTCCCAAAGTGCTGGGAAGACAGGCATGAGCCACCATGCCTGGCTAATATTGCCATTTTTAGTGTCATTGACATTATCAGATATTAACATGCCAGATTGGTAGATAGAAAGTATTTGAGACCTCTGCATGATTTCCTAATTCTACATTCTCTACATGTGCTGTTTCAACTATAGGGTTGATGTGTACACACATCACACACGTACGGACACATACAGATACACTTATGTCTGTGAACATGTTAACGACTATTACATAAAACTGATATGATAATTTGGTATACTGTTTTATAATATGGTTAAGAAATAGGATGATATAGTAATAATATAAATGTCATAGAGTCTACATGTGAAAACATTTTTTCAGAATTTTCAGACATTAAAATTATGAAACACTAAAACTATATTAGCAATTGTGATTTAACTTTGACAACCCAGAAGACCTGGAAGGCTCCGTCCTCATCTATGATTATTATTACACATATTAACTGGCATATGGTGTATCTGTGAACGTTGGTTTGTTGATTTTTTTTGATTAATTAAAATAAAGATGAGCTTGCTACATAGCTATGCACAGCTATTTTTGAGTGAATAAACTTTCAATATTTATCGTAGAAGTCGTTTTCTCAGTGAAATTTCCCTGACATCTCCAACTAATATCCCACATATGTGTTCATCGCATACTATATATGTTCTTTGTATCATTAATTGTACTGTTATTGAATAATTCTTTTCTGAAACTGTTCAGTATAAAACTCCCCTATTTCACTGTAAAAACTTCATGAGTGCAGGGACTTTAAATGTCTTCTTTAGTGTTTATTCCTGGCACCTAACACAGTTCCCAGCATGTAGTAGCTTTTTGGAAAATATTTGGCCTGATAAATAAGAGGACCAATAGGTTAAGGACTGAGAAATGTCACTTGGATTTAATAACAAAGAAGTCATTAACAAACATGATGACAGCAATTTTAGTGAATTGGTGGGAAAGGAGATGAGACCACAGGTGAATTAAAATTGCAAAAAGCACAGAGAAAACAGAAAGGAAACTGAAGCCAAAGTCACTAGTTTTATTTCAAAATGACAAATTAACTTAAAAACTTAAAAATATTTAAATCTAATGTGTCAGGTAAAACAATTACAAAATAATTTTTGTTAATTTGACCACTGGCATATCTCTGAGAACCAGCATGCACTGGCCCTTGGTAAGTGGCAGGTGCTCCGGCAACATTAACCTCTTTCTGTTTCGCTTGCACACTTGTTTGAGTTCTCTAAAGTCTGACAGCCAAAAGGACATGCATGTAATGGAATGAGGCAGTGTGTTCAGTCTGGTTACTAGGAACAAACTGAAGAGCCTCCGTAGAAACTGTCATCTGGATACAACTCCCATCTGAAATTGGGTGAACATTTTATCTTTTAGGATTCTGTGTGCATGTTTTCTTTTACTTCTGTCATGACAGAACGGACAGTTCTTTGTATGTCTGTGCTCTGCCTTTGAAAATGCTTTCATTATTAATAATTTCATTTTACGATTTCATACTCATGTGAAGTTAAAGACAAGCAGTGAAAGATCTTTAGTTTCAGTACCATAAATATTTCAAAAGAAACAGACCTTGTGAGTTTGGGGAAAGATGTGTCAGAAGAACAGATGTCACTGCAGGTCAGTGGGTGGCCTTTCACCACCTGCTACCTGAACTGTAATTTGGGTTGGCTCACACATGTGCATGCAACTGGCCATCTTACCCCTTGACTGTCCTGGAACAGTCTCCCTGTTAGAAAGACATCAAACAAATGGTCCTCTCTGAACTCTTATCATCAGCCTCCCAAGGAAAGGTTGGGGTTGGAATGGCAAGAAAATTAAAGCCGGGGTTTCAACAGGCAGTTGGCCGGGGCGGTTTTCTTCCTGTATTGAGCTTCCCATTAAGGAGCTAATGAGTCGTTGGTGATGAGCGAGTGACATTCAGCAAAAGGAGGACAATTATCTAAGTGAACAGAAGCCCCAGAGACATAACTTCGGAAAGGAAAGTGTACCAAGCTAAAAGCAGAATAAATTATATGTCCAGATGACAAACCTGGGCATGTGGGGTGCTTGTGAGCATGGAAGAAACTGATCAGTGTAATCTAGAAGGGTGCAGGACTGAGGCGTGACCTCCTCCTGAAAATCGAGCGTCTCTTGACAACATCAAAACTCTTATAAAAGTCACAAGCTGAGGAAGCTGCCTGTTCCCTTCCTTTGACTTTTTTTATGTGACATTCCCTTGTTATTTACGGCTGTGCTTAAAGAAGCCATCTGGTAAAGTCGGCAGTAAACTACCTGCTCCTCTGTTTTATGCGGAGCTCTTAGTTGCCATGCCACCTGCTACACAGTCCTCGGCTTGTGAACACATTCCACAGACCACCTTGTTTATGAGGTCGGAATGACTGAGGCTGCAGGCCGGAGTCCTAAAGTTCGTTACCTTTACTGGGGTTTAGCTGCGGCCCCTTCTCGCTTAGCAGCAGGCTGGCTCAGCGCAGGGTGACGGCACCTCAGAAGCTACGGTGCCATCCCTGCAGTCGTCTCCAACACATTTGTGCCGCTTGTATTTCTGTCATTACTGTGTTTCCAGACTGCCCTTTCCACATGGCCATTTTAATGCCTCCTTTGAGTTGCCAAGGTTCCTTGTCTCCAACTTTCAGTGCCAGAAAAGGCATTAACTATTCAGCTGGTCTTATCATCTTCCAGAAAACAACAATGGCCTTTTTGTATGCCTTTCATTAAGTGTGTTTGTTGGGCCAGTGGGACGGGAGTTAGAAATGTCTCCTACTGCAGATGTGGATCGTCTAGAGAGGACTGAGGTTTCCTTTCTTATCTGTCCTGGGCCCAGCTTTGGAAACCACTTTCCCGTACAGTACGAATTGCGTGAATTTTATTTGTAGACACTAAATTCTTCTTAGAGTTATTTGTGCACGTTTCCAAAGTGTTAAGCAATTAAAGCCATGTTTTTGGTTCGTCCTTGAAAAAATAGCCCAGAGTTGAACAGTCATGAGATGAAACTGCACAGATTGAGGAGGTGTGACACTTGGGGGGCATCTCAGGAACTTTGTTCTAAGTCGTTATGATGCACGTATAGATTGGGAGAAATGACTAGTTACTTCAGATGGCCTGGGATGGACCAAATAGTAAATGCTTTAAAAATGCTATTGAAAGAAAATTTCTATGTAATTTAACGGTCACGTATTAATATATAAAAACATATAGCAATTCTATCTTCTCCTGGATTTGAATTTAGGATATACCATCTCCTTAATTTAGTTCAGTTATCTGAATCATTATGGTGACCCTCGGGGGTTCAGTAAGTGAGACTGATAGTCCCACCAAAATATGTTCTCCCCGGGAAAATGGAGTTGTGGTTGAGTCCAAACCTCTGAACTAGATCATATTTCTCAATCTCTCTTGCAGTTAGAAGGCCAAGTTTTTGTTAAGAGAATGTGAGCAGAAATGATGTGTCTTCTCTGGAAAGTAAAACATTGAGCCCAACTCCTCAAGAGTCTCCCTGGGTGTGCTAGGGGACAGAGCCCAACTCCTCAAGAGTCTCCCTGGGTGTGCTAGGGGACAGAGCCCAACTCGTCAAGAGTCTCCCTGGGTGTCCTGGGGGACAGAGCCCAACTCGTCAAGAGTCTCCCTGGGTGTGCTGGGGGACAGAGCCCAACTCCTCAAGAGTCTCCCTGGGTGTGCTAGGGGACAGAGCCCAACTCCTCAAGAGTCTCCCTGGGTGTGCTGGGGGACAGAGCCCAACTCCTCAAGAGTCTCCCTGGGTGTGCTGGGGGACAGAGCCCACCTCCTCAAGAGTCGGGATGAGTAAACTGCTGCAC
>CAUYPK010014385.1:0-34185 GCA_963574355.1 Loris lydekkerianus
TTTTTCCTATGCTTTCTTTGAGGATTTTTATTGTTTCATGCCTTGAATTTAAGTCCTTTATCCATCTTGAATCAATTTTTGTGAGTGGAGAAAGGTGTGGGTCCAGTTTCAGTCTTTTACATGTGGATATCCAGTTCTCCCAACACCATTTATTGAAAAGGGAGTCTTCCCCCCAGTGGATGCTCTAGTTTGGTTTATCAAAGATTAGGTGGTTATAAGATGTTAGTTTCATTTCCTAGTTTTCTATTCAATTCCAAATGTCTATGTCTCTATTTTTGGTGCCAGTACCATGCTGTCTTAACCACTATGGCTTTATAGTACAACCTAAAATCTGGTATGGTGATGCCCCCAGCTTTATTTTTATTACCAATAACTGCCTTAGCTATACAGGGTTGTCTCTGGTTCCATATACAATGCAGAATCATTTTTTCCACATCTTGAAAGTATGATGTTGGTATTTTAATAGGAATGGCATTGAATAGGTTGATTGCTTTGGGAAGTATAGGCATTTTAACAATGTTGATTCTTCTCATCCATGAGCATGGTATGGGAAGATTTGTTAATATCCTCTTCTATTTCCTTTCTTAGGAGTTCATAATTTTTTTTATAGAGCTCCTTCACCTCCTTTGTTAGGTATATTCCTAGGTATTTCATTTTCATTGAAGCTATGTTGAAGGGAGTTATGTTCTTAATTAGCCTCTCATCTTGACTGTTATTGGCATATACAAAAGAAACTGATTGATGGAGATTGATTTTATATCCTGAGACATTACTGTATTTTTTGATGACTTCCAGGAGTCTTGTGGTTGAATCTTTGGGGTTCTCTAAGATCATGTCATCAGCAAAGAAGGAGCATTTGACCTCCTCTGCTCCCATTTGGATTCCCTTTATTTCCTTGTCTTATCTAATTGTATTGGCTAGAACTTCCATTACTATGTTGAATAGTAATGGTGACAGAGGACAACCTTGTCTGGTTCCAGTTCTAAAAGGAAAAGCTTTCAGTTTTACTCCACTCAGTAAAATATTAGCTGTGGGTTTGTCATAGATAGCTTTGATCAGTTTCAGAAATGTGCCACCTATGCCTATACTCTTCAGTGTTCTAATTAGACAAGGATGCTGGATTTTATTGAATGCTTTTTTGCATCTATTGAGAGCATCATATGGTCTTTCTTTGTGCTTCTGTTAATACGGTGGATAACGTTTATGGACTTGTGTATGTTAAACCAGCCTTGCATCCCTGGGATGAAACCTACTTGATCATGATGTATGACTTTTTTGATGATAGGCTGTAATGTATTGGCTAGAATTTTGTTGAGAATTTTTGCATCTATATTCATTAGTGAAATTGGTCTGATATTTTCCTTTTTAGTTGGGTCTTTTCCTGGTTTTGGTATCAGGGTGATGTTTGCTTCATAGAATGTGTTGGGGAAGATTCCTTCCTCCTCAATTTTTTGGAATAATTTCTGCAGTACGGGAATAAGCTCTTCCTTGAAGCTTTGATAGAATTCTGGTGTGAAGCCATCTCAACCAGGGCGCTTTTTGTTGGAACCTTTTTTATTGTTTCTTTAATCTCAGTGCATGAAATTGGTCTGTTCAGAAACTCTATTTCTTCCTGGGTAAGTCTAGGGAGAGGGTGTGATTTCAAATATTGATCCATTTCCTTCATATTGTCAAATTTCTGGGCATAGAGTTTCTGGTACTATTCAGGGATGATCTTTTGTATATCTGGGGCATCAGTTGTTATTTCCCCTTTATAATTTCTGATTGAGGTTACTAGAGATTTTACTTTTCTACTTCTAGTTAGTCTGGCCAAAGGTTTATCTATTTTATTTATTTTTTCAAAAACCCAATTCCTTGTTTCATTAATTTTCTGAATGATTCTTTTGTTTTCAATTTCATTGACCTCTGATTTAATTTTGGAGATTTTTTTTCTTCTACTGGGTTTAGGCTTATATTGTTCTTCCTTTTCCAATTCCGTAAGATGGCTTGTGAGTTTGTTGATGCACTCTCTTTCTGTTTTTTGAATGTAGGCATCTAAAGTGATAAATTTTCCTCTCAAAACTGCTTTTGCAGTATCCCACAGATTTTGGTAGCTTGTGTCATGATTGTTGTTATGTTCAAGGAAGTTAGTGATTTCCTCTTTTATTTCTTCCTGCACCCAACTGTCACTCAACGAAGGTTGTTTAATTTCCATGCCTTTGTGTGGGGTTGAAAGTTTTTGTTGTAGTTGAGTTTCACCTTTACTTCCTTGTGGTCTGAGAAGATACAAGGTAAAATTTCAATTCTTTCAATTCTGTTGAGGTTTCCTTTGTGTCCTAGAATGTGATCAGTTTTGGAGAATGTTCCATGGAGGGATGAGAAGAATGTATATTCTTTATCTTTGGGATGAAGTGTTCTATATGCATCTATCAAGCACAGTAGTTCTAGGGTCTCACTTAAGTCCCTTATCTCCTTGTTCAATATCTGCTTAGAGGATCTGTCCAGCTCTATAAGAGGAGGGTTAAAGTCCCCTGTTATTGTGGTATTATACAATATCATATTGCTCAGACAGAGTAAGGAGCAGGGCGGCGTCTGTGGCTCAAAGGGGTAGGGCGCTAGCCCCATATGCCAGAGTTGGTGGGTTCAAACCAATCCCCAACCAAAAACTGCAAAATAAATAAATAAATAAAAATAAATCTGGGAGCATTTAACTTGGGTGCATAAATATTTAGAATTGAAATGTCTTCTTGTTGTATTTTTCCCTTGACCAATATAAAGTGACCATCTTTGTCTTTTTTTACTTTAGTTGCTTTAAATCCATGTGAATCTGAAAATAAGATTGCAACTCCTCTTTTCTTCTGAATTCCGTTTGCCTGAAAATTTGTCTTCCAACTATTAACTCAGAGTTTTAATTTGTCTTTTGAAACTAGGTATGTTTTCTGCAGACAGCAAATTGATGGCTTATGTTTTTTAATCCAGTCAGCCAATCTATGCCTCTTTGGTGGGGAATTCAAGCCATTATCATTTATTGAGATAATTGATAAGTATGGTAGTGTTCTATTCATCTTATTTTGTGAGACTCCATTGCTTAGTTTTATCTTTTGCATCAGTGTGGAAGTTAGGTTCTGTCCTTTAATTTCTGAGTTCTTACTTTGCTGCTGATCCATTGTGAAGGTCAGTGTGTAGAACAGGTTGAAGTATTTCCTGTAGAGCTGGCCTTGTTGTGGCAGATTTCCTCAATCATATCAATAAATGATTTGATTTCTTTGTCAATTTTTAAGCTTAGCTTAGCAGGATATAGAATTCTGGGCTGGAAATTGTTCTGTTAAAGTAGATTAAAGGTAGATGACCATTGTCTTTTTGCTTGGAAAGTTTCATTAGAGAAGTCTGCAGTCACCCTAATGGATTTGCACCTGTAGGTCAACTGGTGCTTACTCCTGGCAGCTTGAAGAATCTTTTCATTTGTCTTGACTTTGCACAGGTTCATCACAATGTGTCTTGGAGCAGCTCAGTTAGAGTTGAGGTGACCTGAGGTCTGATATCCCCCTGAAAGGAATGTGTCAGAATCTTTGGTGATATTTGGGAAGTTTTCTTTTATAATATTCTCTAGTATGGCTTCCATTCCCCAGGGCATTCTTCTTCCCCTTCTCGGATACCTATAACTTGTGTGTTTAAATGCTTCATAAAGTTTCATAATTCTGTCAGTGAACATTCTGCTTTCTCTCTCTTCTTTTCTGCCCCTTTAACTATCTGAGTTATCTCAAGAGCTTTGTCCTCTACCTCTGAGATTCTTTCTTCTGCATAGTCTAATCTGTTTTTGGTACTTTCTATTGCATCTTTAAGTTCCCTAATTGACTGCTTCAGTTCCTTCAGCTCTGCTATATCCTTTCTATATTCTTCATATCATTCATCTCTTATTTGATTTTGTTTTTGGATTTCCTTTTGGTCATTTTCCATTTTATCAGCAGTTTCCTTCACTGTTGCCATCATTTCCTTCATTGTTTTCATCATGTGTATTCTAAATTCCCTTTCTATTATTGCTAACATTTCTTTATAGGTAGAATCCTCTGCAGTAGCTACCTCACGGTCCCTTGGGGGCGTTGCTCTGGACTGGTTTTTATGTCGTTAGGATTTTTCTGGTAATTTTTTCTCAGGAGAGATTTCTTTTATCTGTTTCCTTGCTCTAATTTTTCTTTCACTTAGTCTTGCTCTTTAACTTGCCATGCCTCTGGACCAGGGTTTCAATGAATCCTTTTTGTACAGGACCAGAAGGATGAGAACATTGAAGAGGAAGAAGGAAAAAAAGAAAGGAAAAAAAAGGGGGGGGGAGAGAAAGGAGAGGGGTTGGGTAAAAGGGAATATTGACAAAAAGAAGAGGGACACAGAAAGAAGGAGACAGAGCAATATAGGTATACAGTAAGGTACTTTCATCCAACCTTAAAAACCCCCAACCTCTGGGGTTGCTGGGTTGGGTTGTTCACTTGAGGTCAGCAGGTCTTTGCTAACCTGTTCAGACACAGTACCCCACCTTCACCAAGTAGAGAGGAAAGACAAAAATGCTATAAATCAAACCAAAACAAGCAAACCAAAACTTTACAGGATAAAATTGGGGGAAAAAACAAATAATAGGGTTAGAAACACTAGCAAAAATGAAGTTCTAATTGTTGAAAAAGACAACAATGGTAAATTATATTTAAACTAGAAAAATTGAAGAAAGAAAAGAAAAAAAATGAAAAGAAAAATCTATAGGGAAAACGTTGAAATTGAAAAACAAAACAACAATGGCTCAGCACCTGTGGCTCAAGCAGCTACAGCACCAGCTACATACACCTGACCTGGTGGGTTTGAATCCAGCCCGGGCCTGCCAAACAACAATGATAGCTGCAACCAAAAAATAGCTGGGCATTGTGGTGGGCGCCTGTAATCCCAGGTACTTGGGAAGGCAGAGGCAGGAAAATCACTTGAACCCACAGTTGGAGGTTGCTGTGAGCTGTGATATCACAGCACTCTACCCAGGGCGACAGCTTGAGGCTCTCTCTCAAAAAAAAAAAAAAGCCACCCACCCACCCACCCCAAAAAGCAGTATATATCTCTTGTTGAATATTGTCTGTGTAACAGGTCATCCGGCATATGAGATGTTAATCACAATTCTGATATGCCTGTACGAGATGGAGACTGGACGCCTCTGCTGATTTCTCAAGCCCTGCAGGGTGGAGAACCTAAATCTATCCTCAGCCCCACATAAAAGACACTTTAAACTGCTAAACTTGACTAATCTGAAGCTTTCCCAGGAAAGTGCTTTTTGCTGAGCTCACTCCTGAAGTGGCTATCCACTTAACCAGTGTGCCAAAACCAGTCTCGCTTATGCCCCTGAGGGCTAAGGCTGCAAGGTATCTCAGTCCCTGCCTTTACCCTGCTCGGTCACTACATTACTTGCTCCCACCTGATCCTTGCTCTGTAACCCTGAGGGTGGAACTTGGCGGGGCACTTTTCCCACAATGGCTCTGTGCAGCCCACAGCTGAACACTATTAGCTCTGTCTGCTTCAGTGGCTTAGTCTGGGACCCTAGACAATGCTCAAAGTTCTTTTCACTCTTGCCCAAGTTCTCCCAAGGTAGTTCAACTGAGTACCAAACCCCCAAAAACCAAAGCAGCTCACAGGTAAGGCCTTTCTAGTTTGCAATCTCACTGCTGCTATACTTAGAGCTGCCAGTGGGATTAGATCAAACACACACAACTACCAGCCAGTTTTCCACTGCTTTTGTCCTCCTCCTGTGGCTCAGAAGTCTCTTGCTGACTCCCTGTGTCCTCAAAGGTATGTTTATGGGCAGATCCCACCAGGCAGAGATGCCTGGAGTCTTGTCTCCCCAGACTCACTATGCCCAGTTGCAAGGAAGCTGTTACTTGGCCGCCATCTTGCTCCTCCTCCTCCCACATGTCTTTTTAATAGTATCTGATATGCGATATGCTTCTGGAAACTTTCAATTCTGTACAGAGTTTCAATTATTTAACCAGATCTTATAGAAAAATCTTCTGTGAGAAAATGCTTTTGTGTTTAATTTAAAGAGATTAATATAAGGTCTCAAGATGATATTTTGGATTAAGTGTCTTACGTCTTAAAATAGAAAAAGACTAGAAACCCAAATTTAGGAACCCAGGAATATGGCTTCAAAGTTACAGGGAAACTTACAGGGAAGTTACAGGGAAAATGTTTATAGATAATACAGTATAGATTCAGAGAACTATAGAATGTTTCACGTTGACACGTATAGTCAATAAATGGTGCTGTAATTCAGGTGGAGAGACCTTTGGAACTGTTTGTTCTGTCCATGTCATGTAATGTAGTTTAACATTTCCTCAGTGATGCTAATCAAAATAAAGAATTTAAGAAGTCTATAGGAACCCTCAATTGTGTTAGAGTTTATAATGTCCAGGTCATAATATACACCGAAGTGTTTTTGTTTGTTTGTTTTGTGTTGTGTTTTTTATTTTTCTTTTGAGACAGGATCTCTGTTGCCTGGGCTAGAGTTCAATAGCATCATTATATCTCACTACAACCTCAGACTTCTGGGCTCATACAATCTCCTGACTCAGCTTCCCAAGCAGCTGGTACTACAAGTGTATGCCATTACACCTAGTTAATTTTTCTCATTTTTGTAGAGAGAAGTCTTGCTCTTGCTCAGACTGGTCTTAAACTCTTCCCAAAGTGCTAGGATTACAGATTACAGGCATGAACCACCATGCTCAGGCTTGAGCTCTAATAGAATGAATTTTGGTTTCTAAAATGAAATGAGAACATGTAATTTGCATTCTTTGAAGTATAGCATGAAGACTGCTTCAATTCTGCAGCTGGATGTTTATAGCTACTTTTCCTAATTCTCTTTAACTTTCTCCAGTGCTATAAAAATTCATGTCTTTTGTACTGATATAATACATTTTCTCAAGCTGAGTATTCAAATGAAAAAAAATAATGGACATATAAAGGGCTCTGCTATCTCTATTTTTTTCTTTTGCTATAAATTAAAAGAAAATAAATTTCTTACTATGACATAGAATCTCCATGACCTAGGTCTTTCTTACTACTCTAATTTCCTCTCTTGCTCCTGTATATACAATCTACGATGTACTAAAATTCTTACAATTCAGAAGATATGAAGCCATGATGCTACACTATGTGGAGTCACTGTTTTAGGCAAATGAAGATATTTTTAGATGTGAATTTAGGAAGCCCAGTGAATAATACTTGGTATTTATTAATTGAAGTGAGATGAAGTGTAAAAGGGAGAATTATAGATTACTCTACAATTTGTATTTGATGAGAAATAGTAAAATAAATTTCTAGGCTGGGCATAGAGGACACTGGGTAAGAATCCAGAAATATCACCATATTTAGGGTTCTGCATGATCCCTTGTGATTTATCTACACCTTGTCTGTTCCTAGTTTATTTGTTTCCTGCCAGGACCTCGATTGGTATAATAATTGGTAGCAGAAGCAGCCCCAGGAAACAGAACTTTAAACTTGGGAAATGGATTGCTTACATATTTGATGAGTGCTGGGAAGAAATGGGGCATAGGTAATTCACAACGTGCAGTTACATTATTATTATTCAAATGATCACAGGTATTGGCATAGGATGAAGTATATGAGCAGGCCAAGGTACTGGGATATCAAGGGATTACAAAACTCAGTTGCTGTGGCTAACAGAGTGATCATAACATTTTTGAAGTCACCTGGTTTCTTTTCATAGTCCCATAGAGTGTAGATGTAAAACTTCTGTAACCGAAAATTAAAAATATCAGGTGAGTGATCAGAAGGCCTAAAGAGCAGTCTTAAATGAGTTCCCTCTCCACCCCCTTTTTTTTGAGACAGAGTCTCACTGTCACCTTGGGTACAGTGCATGATGTTATAGCTCATAGCAACCTCAAACTCTTGGGCTCAAATAATCTTTTTGCCTTAGCCTCCTGATTAGCAGGGGCTACACATGTGACCCACCATGCCCTGCTAGTTATTTTCTATTTTTAGTAGAGATGAAGTCTTGCTCTTGTTCAGGCTGGTTTTCGACTCCTGAACTCAAGCAATCCACCCACCTCAGACTCCCAGAGTGTTAGGATTACAGGTGTGAGCTACCAGCTGAGCCAAATAACTCAGCCGAATCCCTGCCAAATAACCCCATTTAAAATTGGGGAAACCATAAGAAAAGATGGAGACTTTACATTTTTTATGTTTACTCGATTGTAGTTGAAACACATTCTTAGTAAAGTATCACAAGAATGGGGAAAAAAGTACCCAAGGCACTTAATATTAATATGAAACCAATATATAAGCAACTACATGCCCATATGAAAGAAAAACACAAGTATAGTCAAGCAAGGGGGAGGGTAGAGGAGGAGAAAAAGGAGTGGGGAGGAGGCAGGGTGGTTGCTGGGATCTCACCTAATGTGCACAATGTGAGGGTGTTCACCACACCCCCTAGGTGAAAGGCTCAACTACAACTTGAACTTGACCTTAGACATGAAAACAATGTTGTGGTTATCCTCAGAACTAGATGCTCAGAGACTCGGAGATAAACACTGCACACAGAATGAATTATCATGAGAGGGAGACCTAGGCTCGCTCGGGCTCTTGGTGACTACCCACATTTATTGGGTGTTTTTATACACAGCACTAGTCAAAAGAAAAAAAAAAAAGGTATAAAAATAGAAAAAGGAACATATAATGGTGAAATCATAAAGACTGCTAAGAAATTCTTTGTTCAGCACATATGCTGCTAGACACATACATAGTTAATTCTAAATTAAGAACCCTTTGCTCAACACTTTGCTGAAGGCTTAACCACAATGGCTTCTAGCTGTCTTATTCCGATTGATTAGTTCCCTAAAACTTAAGAAAGAATAATTTGCTAAAAGGTGAATAGAGCAGAGCACTTCTACCTGTAAACTCCGCAGGTGCCCAGCCCCCAGCTGCAACCATGCGAAGACCTCCAGTAACTTTCCTTTCTGAACATTTAACTGATTGTTCTTACTAGCCCAGGCATGTGCACAAAGAAAGAAATTTTGTCTATCTTAGAGCAACATTCCTCAGGGAGCCCATGAGGCCATGTCACTTGCTTGGTTGGGGGGCCAGTACCTCTCCACAATGTAGCCTAAACATTAGTACTCTCATATCAATCTGAAAATTTTTTAAAAATTAGAAAAAAGTGGATAAACATGAACAGGCATTTTTCAAAAGCAGATAGACAAAAGCTAACAAACCTTTTTGCTCAACATCACTAATCATCAGAGAAATGCAAACTAAAACCACAGTGAGATATCACCTTACTCTTGTCTGAATGGCCATTACTGAAAAGCAAAAGAACAATAGACAGACGTTGGTGCAGATGAGATAAAAGGGAACTCTTATATACTGTCAGTAGGAATGTAAATTAGTACAATCTCAATGGAAAACAGTATGGAAACTTCTCAAAGAACTAAATTGGATATCAATCCAAAGAAAAGACATTATATATAAAAGAAATGTATTTGTGTATTTATCACAGCACAATTCCCAATATCAATGTAAGTTGATTTAACTGTCCTAAGTATGCATACATAGTAAATGTGCTATAAATACACCATGGAATACACTCAGCTATGAAAAATAATTAAATAATGTTTTTTTGCAGCTAATTAGATGGAATTAGAGGGTATTATACTAAATGAAGTAACTCAGGAATAGAAGATCAAATACTGTGTGTTCTGTCTTGTAAGTGGGAACTAAGCTATGTATACATAGTTGTACATAGTGGAATAACAGACACAGAGAATTCCAAAGGTGGGAGAGTAAAAGGGGTGTGAGGATGAAAAATTACCTATTCAGTACAAGGTACATTATTTGGATGACTGGTACACTAAAAGTCCAAATCTCACTGCTATGCAATATACCCATGTAACAAAATGGCAATTGTACACACTAAAAATGTTGAAATAAAAAACAATGTTTGAAAAGAAAAAAAAGAGTTGTGAAAATGTATAAGAATGCCGTTTTTCTTTCTCTCACTATGGCTTTTCTTTTTTTCTTTCTTTTTTTTTTTTTTGAGACAGAGTCTTGCTGTCAACCAGACTATAGTGATGCGATCAACTTCAAACTCCTGCTCTCAAGCAATCTTTCTTCCTACTATGGATTTTTTTTGAAATATATTTAATTATTTTCACAATTCTATTGTCAATGTATTTATGTAATTGGTAATTATTGTTATTTATAACAGATTAATAAATATTTTTTAAATTGGGCAGTTTAACTTATAATAAAGAGTTAGGGGTGCACATGTTAATATCACCAATGTTTTCTCTTAATAAAGCAAGAGCTTAAAGAGGAGGCATACTGAAATTAAAACGTTTGAGAATCAGTGTTTTAGCTCATTCTTCTGCGGGATAGTCAAATAGCTCACTCACTCAACTCTCCTAAGGTCTTTATTAAAGACCACCTATAATCATTTGTATAAGTAAAGTGGTAGACTTTCCCCCAAAATGTGTATTTGCCATCATACTTCTTTGTTTTACTTTTTTTTTTTTGCAGTTTTTGGCTGGGGCTGGGTTTGAACCCACCACCTCCAGCACATGGGGCTGGCACCCTACTCCTTTGAGCCATAGGTGCCGCCCCTTTGAGCCACAGGTGCCGTCCCTTTGCTTTACTTTTTAAAAATTCAATTTATATTTATTTTGTTTGCTGTATACCTCCTTCAAGTAAATACCAATTTTCTTAAGGCAGGGAAGTGGTTTGCCATATTTATCTGTAATGTCCAGGAGAGAGCCTTGTGCATGGTAGATGTTAATAAATATATATTTACTGTCTGGTTGGATGAATTAATGAATGCAATTTGGTTATCAGTTTCATAGACTTCTACAACTTCCCTAATTAGCTAGAACAAGGGTTCTTAACAGATTCGTGTCATGGCCATGTTAGAATATAATTTTTTCAATTGTTAAAAAAATTGATTACCAGCCAGAAACAGTGGTGCTTGTCTGTAAACCAAGCTACTCCGGAGGCTGAGGCAAGAGGATCACTTGATCACCGGAGTTTCAGGCTATAGTTGCTATAATTATGCTTGTGAACAGCCACAACCATCTAGCTGTCAAAAATTTATTTATCTCCTTAATGAGGAAACTAGCAGAAAGACTAAGTTGGTTCAAAGTAACAAGAGCTATATTGTCATTGGGAAAATAGTACCAAATAAGCTTATCAGTTAGATAGAAAACTGTTTAATATCAGAGCAACAAAGGCATAATTGAGGGGGAGGAGGTATTTTCCATGGAAACAAAATAATAGACACAGATACATAGTTAACATTCAAAATCATGCAGTCTGGTTTTTTAATCAGTAGTAGATAATCATTTAAATGAAAAGTAGAATTACTGATTCCCTTATATAAGGAAGTATTTCTTGGGTCCATCTGTCAATGTCCCCCAATTTGACATTGAAAAGATATACTGCTCTACTCATGGCTTATTTCTAAACTCTGTATAATTTTTCTTTAAGTGCCCCTCTCTTATGAGAATAAGTAATCTCCAAATATTATCTCAAATCACAAACAAGTCTGGCGTCCTAGGATTTTGGCCTGATTATTTACATTTACACTGAAAACTGTTAATTAGTATAAGCCTCAATGAGCATACAGGGGTGATCAAATAAAGGTTAGAAAATTAACTTTTGCCTGGAAATTTCAGAAGAATGTAGGATTAGACTTTTAAATTTCTCTTTGTCTTTAGAGTCAGGAAAACAAAGGACAAAAATCTTTTTATGTAAGATATTTTGCAATGCCTATAAATTTGGGTGAATAAAGATCACCCAAATATTCCAAGATTGTTGGCCTATGATGAAGTGCCTTTTCTTATTACTTGTGAGACTGGGACTTTGTAAGTCATATAACAGGTCCTATTCTAGTCTATTGTGAGAATGTTGCGGGTATTGGTTCTATATGTGAAGTGAAGCATTTATTCCTCCATAGGAATTTACTATCAAGTATATTTCTCTGTTATAACCTTTGTTGCACTACCAATTTGTCAAGTATATCCTAATAAAAAGAAAGATGTGTTCTTATTGAACTTATGAAATGCATTTTCATAAATACTAAAAAGGGTCAACAAAACCATCTGCTCTTGAATTTTGAGAGGTAGTGAGAATTTGATATCATTTAAAAAATTTTAATTTCGATTTGCAAAAGCATAGTCTACTAAATTGAAGGTTAGAGATAAATTAATAAGAAGGGAAAAGGCTTCCTTAAAGGTTCAGCAGAAATAATATAGAAATATAGAATAATATAGAAATAATACTAGCAGCATGCCAAAAGAAATAACCACAATTAAATACACTTTGTTAGTGAGTTTGATTCTGTGTTCCTGTTCTTCTGGATCTGTTTTTTGAGACCTTTGCTTCTGGACTTAATAGATTCCTGGAAATCATAATTCACTCCTTGGGTGTAGTGTGAAATGTGTCTGATATCCAAAGCCTTTATCCATCAGTCTGTTTTGGAAATGATTATCTGGTACAGTTCTTTCAATGAATCTCTGAGACTGACTTAATTTTTTGCATGTAATATATGAAGAGCTTTCAAGAAAACATGAAAGAAAAGAATAAATTAGCAGTTGCTGGTAAAACTGAATTGTCATAGTTAATTTATTACAGAGACCAAAAATATCAGTAATAGGAGAGGACATCATTCTGGGGTCAGACCTAAAAACCAGATTCCTGGGCGGCACCTGTGGCTTAAAGGAGCAGGGCGCCGGCCCCTGCTGAAGGTGGCAGGTTCAAACCCAGCCCTGGCCATAAACTGTAAAAAACAAACAAACAAACAAACAAAAACAGATTCCTATTCACTGATGTGACAATTGGAAAATAACTCATAGAGCGTGTGCAAACCAGATTCATGCAGATGTGTTTCCTAATGCCCCCATACTCTGTGATCTCTCTGTCTAACCTCTTTGAATTCATTCCTATTTTAACTCCAACCTGGTGTCCTGAATTAACTTATTGTTACTTCTCTTAGAATAGCATGCAAAGAATCAAAAGCAGATAAAACATTTGGAAAAAGAAAAAAAATGAAAATTTAGCAATTTGATTTTAAAACTTACACAAAATTACATTAATCAAGACAATGTGATAACTGGCATAAAAGTCCACAAGGATGAAACATCACAGAGTATAGAAATAGAAGTTTGTATAAAACCAATCAATTTTTTCATTGCTAAGAAGATAATTCCTTAGGAAAAAATGCATCTTTTCAATAGGTGGTGGTGAGTCCATAGGTTGTTTGTATGTACAAAACTTAAAATGGCTCAAGGACCTAAATCTAAAAGTATATAAAGGTATAAAACTTCTGAAGAAAGTATAAATATAGGAGAATCTCTCTGATTTTTGCTTAGGCAAATGTTTCTTAGATAGGGTAACAAAAACATGCTCCATAAAGAAAAATATTGATAAATAGGACTCCATCAAAATCAAAAACTTTTGTTCTTTGGAAAGCACCATTAAGAAAATGAAAACACAACCCACAGATTAACAAATTATGTATCTGATGAAAGTCTTGTGTTCAGAATATATAAAGAATCCTTCTAGCTCGGTAATAAGAAAACAAACAATCCAATATAAAATGGGGGCAAAGATTTGAATAGACATATCACCAAAGAGAATTTTTGAATGCCAATAAACTCATGAAAAAATGCCCAGTGTCATTAGTCATTGGGAAATGTGAATTAAAACCACACCTACTGTAATGATTGAAATGAACAATACCGAGGGTTGATGAAGAGAAGGAGAAACTGGAACTCTCTGTCAAGAACTCCAAAAGGTCTGATATTTTACACTACCTGCACATGTCAGCTCACCAGTTAGCTTCCACAGTTGCAGAGGACCAGGATTCTTGACTCTGAGACAAAGAACAGCTTATTATTGAACAACAATAGCTAGAGCCAGAGTATTATCATTTTTTGCACTAATTCCCCGACCCTTAATTCTCCCAGGGTGAGACCAGGTAGGTGCTCTGAAAGCAGGGTACTTTTACCACCGCTGAGAAGCTCTAAGTCTAGTGATTCTGAATCTTTTGTGATTTGCCTGACTTTTGCTTCAGAACAAAATGTTATCTTTATTATATTAGACAAGAAACAAACTTGCTTTTAGCTCTCTCCAGCCTCTTCACTATATATTCTTTAAAAAAAAAAAAAAAGATATTCTGAAACATAAGATCAGTTAATTCCTTCGCTTGCAAAATTTGCAGAATCATGAAGGACCCGTGAGAATTGTCTCCCACTACTTTCTCATGTTACCGGTAAGAATGTAACGTAAACAACGTAAAAGAAACAGTACAGCCAAGTTGGAAAAATTGGGCACTTTTTTGAAAGTTAAGCATATACTTTCTATGCAGTTTAGTGAGTCTGATCTCAAAGTATCTACAGTTCTCAGGTTCAGGGGTCCTCACTGCGGCGGGCTGGCCACATGAGGTGGTGTGATTGTATTTGTTCCCGTGTTGTTTTTTTCCTTCAAAATAAGATATGTGCATAGAAATTTGCAGTGTGCATAGGAATTTGTTCATAGTTTTTGTTTTGTTTTTTTTTAAACTATAGTCTGGCCCTCCAACAGTCTGAAGGACAGTGAACTGGCTCCCTGTTTAAAAAGTTTGAGGAACCCTGATAGGGTCTGCAGGTTTGCCCTTAAAGTGAATTTGTATGTTAAGTTGGAGCAGGTATTACCTGTAATAGCCTCTGTTTGTTAAGTGTGAGTTGAGTTCATAGGTCAGTCAGATGTTTGTAACTCAGGCACTGTTCATACTTGATAAAACAATGAAAACATATATTCAGATAAAGACTTGTCTGTGAAGGGTTTTAGCAGCTTTTCCTAACATCCCTAAACTGTACACAGTCTGAGTGCCTCACAGCTGGAGAAGGAATAAATGTGTGGACTACTACTTAGTAGTAAAAAAATAAAACCCTCACATGCAACAATGTGGCAGCATTTAAAAACAGAAGCCAGATGCCAAAGACTATGGGGAGTATAATTTACAACACAAAACTTCTAGGAAAAGTAAAACCATACCAACAAAAAGCAAATCACTGTCTCTGACGAGGTTTGGGGGTACAGACCAGTTTTGGGGGTATGATGAAACTATTCTGAAACATGATTGTGGTGCTGGTTGTACAACTGCATAAAGGTATTAAAAATTTATCAAACTATATTTAAAATGGATAAATATATGATATGAAAATTATATTTCAATAAAGCTATTAAAATAGCGTGGAAAGAAAAAAATACAGCTATGGATACAAAGATTCACATTTAAAATTTTCTTCTCAGAGATAATGTAATCATCTTATCCTCTCCTTGGGCTGCCTGGCTGAGGCCAAGGCACGGATTAATTTACCGCCCTAGAATCAGGCTTGAGGCACTTACCCTATTAATAGTGCTCAGAATCACTGTGCTTCAGAATCACCTGAGGAGCTTTTAGAAAATACTAGCACAGGAGAATCAATTCCTAATTCCAAGGTTTCGATTCAATCAGCTTGAGCACAGTATTTTTTTGTTTGTTCTTCAGTTGATTCTAATGTGCAGCCAAAATTGAGCAAAAAAATAGCCCACTACTTTCCTAAAATAATTCTGAAGCTATTTTGGGCGTCAGGATTGCTGGCTCCCATGATCACAGCCAGTGCCCAACGAAGCAGGAGAGAAGCAAATGGGAGAAAGTTTTCTTTACCTTGTCTGTAAAGCTATGCCTATCCCCTGAGGTGAGCCTCCAGGTCGGAGGTGGTTTTCAACATCCCTCCTGGAGTTTTCAGACACGTGGGCTTAGGGCCTTGTTGGCCCAGATCCACATTGAAAATTCCCCAGATACTCCTTCCCTTCCCTGACCTGGATTTCAAGGGAGCGCACACTGCTGGGTGGTAAAAATTTCTTCTATCTTTTATGGGGGACAGAGAGAAAGAAAAACAAAGAGGTAGTAAAGATAGAGTCGATGCCCTAAAAGTGTACAGAATAAACCTTGTGCCCTGAAATATAGACATGCATACTTCATTTAAACTATGATCTTTGAATTGTATTGTTAAGATGCTAAATTATAAAAGTATTTAGTCATTTTAAACCAGTTTAAAATTCAAAGATGTATATACAAAAAGTTAAAATCTGCCCCACCCTCTCAAGCCTGCCTCCTTTATAGCTCTGTAAAACACCTAGTCCTTTCCTTCCAGATTCTTTTATGCTCATCTAAATGTGAAGTCTCATCTATAAATAGCAGATGGTTGGGACTGCTTTTTTCCATGATTTACCATGATTCATCTTATTGATCATTAAGATTAGTACAGTTTCCCTATGATAAATAGATCTTTATCTAATTATTAATATGTTTTATTTAAATAATTATATAACAGAATTACTGTACTAAAATTCATTCATATGTTTTATCTGTGATGGATATTTGAGTGTTTCCTGGTGTTAGTCATTACAAATATACTGCATCAAGGGTTACCTTTGACAGTGATGCTGTTGTTACTGGATAGATTTTCCAAGTGACAGTCAAAAGTTCTCATCAAAAGTTGTGTGCCTCTGTGTGTGTGTATTTGATTTTTTGGTATTGCCTAAGTATTTTTTTAAATATTACAGTAGCTTGCACTGGATACTATTGTATTTAATTTTTTTTTTTTTGTCAGTTGGCACAAAGCTTCAGTTAACTATGTCTTACTAATGCTCTTGTAACCCTCACTGTGCATCTCATTTTCATTTCCCTGATTACTAGTGAGGATGAACAGCATTTTGCATGTTTGTTGACTATTTAGATTTCTGCTGTGAATATCTTTACCTTTGCTTATTTTCCTATTGCATTCCTTTCCTTGTATATTAGGGAATTTATACCTCTATCTGTAATATCTGTTGCAGTATTTGTCCCAATCATTTACTTTTGATGTTGTTTATGTTTTCCCCTCATAAAAATACATCAGAAGTGGGTGGTGCCTGTGGCTCCAGGAGTAGGGCACCGGCCCCATATACCAGAGGTGGCAGGTTCAAGCCAGGCCCCAGCCGGCCAAAACTGCAAAATAAATAAATAAATAGATAAATAAAAAATAAAAAAAACAAATGTAAGAAGTTAAATATGACTGTCTTTTCTCTCATGATCTCTAAATTTCCAATTTTGTTTAGAAAAATTTTCCCATCTACAGATAGGAAATTCTTTAAGTTATTATTGTACCATTTATATTGATTTAAAATTGATATTTAAAGTTCTAAGAGTCCTTCTGCAATTCGCTTTTGTTTAGAGTATGAGCTATATTTTATTTTCTTCCAGATATCTGCCCAATTATGCCAGTACACATTATTTATAAACTCCTCATTCCAAACTGGATCAAATTGTCATGTTGTAATTTACTCAATTCCAAATATACTCTTGGATTCTTTACTCTTTATACTCATCTTTTGTTTTTTCCTGTGCCTACTTCAATGATTTTGTATAATAGTAATAGTCTTTCAATGTTCACTTTTTATGATAAAAAAACAGTACTTTTAAGGACTGAGAGAGCATGAGTGTGTTTTTAACTTGAATTGTTATTGTGGTTGAAGTCATTATGCCACATTTAAACTGTTTCTGTTTCTGTTTGTGGTAAAGTGTTCCACGTATGTATGAGTCTTTTTAAAAGTTAAACTACCCTCGTAAAGCCAGCAGAGGGAGTACAAAGCACTGGTTTGCTAGTAAGGAATAATAAAAGTTGTTTAAAATGTAATTTTTTACTGATTTATGGATTAAACTGAAGAATTTGAAATATTTATTTACTGGCTTATCTATTGATCAAAATTTGTGACTAACATACTCAAAATGTGCTTAAGATATCTTGTAATGCTTGCTTAAAAAATGTAAAGCTATGATAAATTTTTAAAATACCGTCTCTTACAAACACAAGGTACATTATTTAAAATGGAATAATACAATTTAGTTATTACCATGATTAAATTACTATCTGAGCTTTCCCTAATTCTTGACAGCATCTGAACAAGAGAAATTAATATTAATACTATAAAGAATTGTCATAGGAAATTACATATATAGTGGTTTTAAATTTTAAAGTTAGGAGCCAACTACAGCTTTGAACAAAAATGATAGTGATATTTCTTTTTATTTTTCTTTTTAATTTTTTTTTATTAAGTCTTTTGTACATAGATCATAAATACATTTATGCCCACTTCAGTGTGTTATTTGTACAAATTGGAGTGCTTACATCATACTAATCAGCATAGCTTTCATCTCATTTACCCAATTATAGAATTAGGACATTTGTGTTCTACACATGACAGAACCAAATTGTACTTGCAATGTGCTCTATAGTTGTGGTCCCCCTACTATCCCTCCCACCCCTCCCCATTCCTCACCCTCCGCTTCCCTCCTTCATCATAGCCTAAAGTTGTGTTTCATTTTTCATATGCAAGTGTGAGTGATTATAAATTGGTTTCACAGTAGTACTTGAGTACATTGGATTTTTATTTTTTCCATTCGTGATATACTATACTAAGAAGAATATTTTCCAGCTCCATCCATGTAAACATAAAGGAGGTAAAGTCTCCATTTTTTTATTGCTGCATAGTATTCCATGGTATACATATATCATAATTTATTCATCCATGCATGGGTTGATGGGCACTTGGGCTTCTTCCATGACTTGGCAATTATGAATTGAGTTGCAATGAACAATCTGCTGCGAATATCTTTATTGCAAAATGATTTTTGGTCCTTTGGATATACACCTAGAAGAGGAATTGCAGGATCAAACGAGAGGTCTAATTTAGATCCCTGAGTGTTCTCCAAACTTCCTTCCAAAAGGAACGTACTAGCTTACATTCCCACCGGCAGTGCAGAAGTGTTCCCTTTTCTCCACATCCATGCCAACATCTGTAGATTTGGGATTTTATGATGTGGGCTACTCTTACTGGAGTTAGATGGTATCTCAGAGTGGTTTTGCTTCACATTTCTCTGATGATTAAAGATGATGAGTATTTTTTCATGTGTCTATAGACCATGCGCCTGTCTTCTTCAAAGAAGCTTCTGTTCATGTCTCTTGCCCACAATGAAATGGGATCACTTGTTTTTTGCTTAGAGATAAGTTTGAGTTCTCTGTGGATTCTGGTTATTAGACCTTTGTCAGAAATATAACTTGCAAAAATCCTCTCCCATTCTGAGGGCTGTCTATTTGCTTTACTCAGTGTGTTCTTGGCAGTGCAGAAGCTTTTTAATTTGATCAGATCCCAGTAATGTATTTTTGATGTTGCTTCAATTGCCTAGGATGTCTTCCTCATGAAGTATTCTCCCAGGCCAATTTTCTCAAGCATTTCCCCTGCACTCTCTCTAAGAATATTTATAGTTTCATGTCTTAAGTCTAAGTCCTTTAACCAGTGAGAGTCGATTTTTGTTAGAGGAGAAAGGTGTGGGTCCAGTTTCAGTCTTCTACAAGTTGCCAGCCAATTCATCCAGCACCATTTATTGAATAGGGAATCTTTATCCCAATTTATATTTTTAATAGGCTTATAGAAAATCAAGTGACGATAAGGGTCTGCTTCACCTCTTGGTCTTCAATTCTGTTCCATACATCTACCTCTCTGAACCTCTCACTGACAGTAATTCAATCAAACAAAGGTTAGAAAAGCCCTCTGGGTGACTTGTTATGTGATAGCAGAGGTAGACCTGATTTTGTTGTATGAAATATTTTTCAACTCAGGAAGCTTAGTGTTAAATTTAATGCTCTATCAAAGTAAGTCTATTACTCTAAGTTTGATACATCCATTTCATTTTTGTTCTAGATTTTTGTTCTGTTTTTTGTCAATATATTTTATCTGTTGTGTATATATATTGTTTGGTTGCACTTCAGTTTACTGTGCTTCTGCTGTGGGTAAAATACTATTAAAGAGCATTGCATGCTCCAGGGAAATTTTTTATGAAGAGAAGAGTCAATCGATGTGGCACACTTCATCGTTACTGTCTGATTTTAAGAATTGCCACAGCCCCCCAACAATAGTGTATTCTCTCACAGTTCAGGAGGTCTAAGTAGGACCAGAGGAGAACAAATGGTCACTCTTTGCAGATGATATGATTATATATCTGGAAAACCCCAGGGAATCAACTACAAAACTCCTAGAAGTGAGTGGCCTCAGTGGTCTCCAGGTGGGTGGGGCGCGGCGCCAGCCCCAGGGGATAGTGATATTTCTATAGAAAAACGTAATATAGAATTATAATAATACTTGTCTAGCATCAAAGCTTGATGAAATCGTGAATAAAGATAAAACGTCCAAAATTCCCAAAATGTATCTAAATTTTTATACCTTCCACAAGTCAAATAATTTAGGGATGCACCTAAATTTTGTTTTGAATGAGAGAAATTGGGGGATAAATTTAATTTTATACACACAATGAAGATAACATAAAATTGAAAGGGTTTATGGAGTGCATTAAATTTGATTCTTATGTATTTTTGGAAATCGAAGTCAGAAAAAATGCACAGGAAATGACTGTAGAATAGCTAATAAATATATCTTATTTTGTCATATTTGATCACACGAGCACAGTTTTCTAATGCAGGAATACCCATCTATAGGGAAGAAAATCTTGAATGAATAGTACTTCAATCTTTTGAAGTGCTTGTTACTTAAAGTGTAGGAAACTAGAAAATGATGAAGACATGATAAACTAAAAAGGGTAGAAAATTTAATAGGAACTTATAAATGGGCTAATTCTGGATATTTTGAAAAAGCTGTGTTATGCCAGTGGTAATTCTGTTTTTGCAGCCTGCCATTCTCTGTTATTTGTATTAGAATGATGGAGACTGCCATGAAATAGGAAATGCTTCACTGAACCTCTCACTGGCAGTAATTCAATCAAACAAAGGTTAGAAAAGCCCTCAGGGTGACTTGTTATGTGATAGCAGAGGTAGACCTGATTTTGTTGTATCAAATATTTTTCAAGTCAGGAAGCTTAGTGTTAAATTTAATGCTCTATCAGAGTAACTCTATTACTCTAAGTTTGATACATCCATTTCATTTTTGTTCTAGATTTTTTTGTCAATATATATTATCTATTTTGTATATATATTGTTTCTTTGCACTTCGATTTACTGTGCTTCTGCTGCGGGTAAAATACTATCAAAGAGCATTGCATTCTACAGGGAAATTTTTTATGAAGAGAAGAGTCAATCGATGTGGCACACTTCATCGTTACTGTCTGATTTTAAGAATTGCCACAGCCCCCCAACCTTTAGCAGCTACCACCCTGCTTAACCAGCAGCCGTCAACATCAAGGCAAGACCCTTCACTGACAAAGAGATTATGACTCTCTCAAATCATCATTAGCAATTTTTAGAAATGAAGTATTTTTTAATTTAATGTATGTACTTTTTTTTGACAAACTGCTATTGCTCACTTAGTAGATGACTCTATAGTATACATGTAACTTTCATATGCACTAGGAAACCCAAACTTTGTTTGACTTTCTTTATTGTGACATTCACTTTATTGTAGTAGTCTGTAATAGAACCTGCAATATCTGAGATATGCCTATATAGACATATGTAAATAGAAAATATTATTATGTATAATCTACTTTATGAAGGACAATAGATTATAAATAAAATAAAATATTTAAAAGGACAATAATGTATTTAGAAAGTTGTAAAGTTTATCTTTAAAAAAACAACCCCATTTCTTTGTGGCCAAAGATTTGAACTGAAACTTCTCTGAAGATGACAGGCACGTGGCCAACAAAGACATGAAAAATGCTCATCATTTTTAATTGTCAGAGAAATGCAAATCAAAGCCACTTTGCGGTATCACCTAACTCCAGCAAGATTAGCCCACATCACAAAATCCTAAAACTGCAGATGTTGGCGTGGACGTGGAGAGAAAGGAACACTTCTCCACTGCAGGTAGGACTTCAAACTAATACAGCCTTTTTGGAAAGAAGTATGGAGAATTCTCAGGGAACTAAAATTTGACCTACCATTTGATCCTGCAGTACCATTACTGGGTATCTTCCCAGATGAGCAAAAATAATTTTACAACAAAGATATTTGCACCAGAATGTTTATTGCAGCCCAGTTCACAGTAGCCCAGTCATGGAGGCAGCCTAAATGCCCATCAGCCCATGAATGGATAAAGAAATTGTGGTATATGTATACCATGGAATACTATGCAGCCATAAAAGAGGGAGACTTTACATCTTTTATGTTTACCTGGATGGAGCTGGAACATATTCTTTCTAGTAAAGCATCTCAAGAATAGAAAAAAATATATATCCAATGTACTGAATACTATTATGAAACCAATATATAAACACTTACATATTCATATGAATGATAAAACACAAAGATCATCCAGAAAGAAAGAGGGGAGTGGAGGAGAGGAGATGGGAAGGGGGAGGACTAGTGGAGCGAGGGTATTTGGAGGGATCTCACCTATTGTATGCAGTGCAAGGGTACATTTCAAAACAACTAAGAATATATTATAAATGTCTTACCACAAAAATAACTAAATGAGGTGATGGTTATGTTAATTAGTTTTATTTAAGTATTCCACACTGTATTTCAAATCATACTGTACCCCACAAATGTTTACAGTTACGATTTAATAAAAATTAAAGAAAAAAGAAAAAGAAACCAAGTGGGGAAATTTGGTCTTTGGTCATTGAAAAAAAAAAAAAAAAAAAAAACTAAAATTTCTCAAATATATATGCTTTGTCGTGTAGCCATAATTAAATTTTGAAATAAATATCCAGGATTATTATATATTAGCTTTTATCATTGTTGAATTTTTCATCCCTCCAGGGCACTAAATCCCAGGTGACAGAGTGAGACTTACATAAAGTGATCATTTAATTTTGAATTTTTCAAGAAACCAAATTTATCTTCTTTTAAATTCCTAGTCACATTTTACCAATGTTACAAGTATTCTTATAAAATATTCTCAATTGAAAATAGGTTTATAAAACAATTAGAAAGTATACATTTGATTATTCATGCTTTCCTGAAGTTAAGAAATAATCTAGAATTATGTTCAAGTGAATCAGAGGGATATATTTTAGCCTATAAACTTAAAGATATTTCTGCATTTTAAAATAAAAACAAGCAAACTTAAAAGGTAAGCTGCTAGCTGGAAAAAAAATTCCAAAATATGTTAAAGATTACAGATCACAGAGTAAATTTTCTGACTCACAGAATAAACTTTCCATTTCAACATTTTTTAAAAACACATACATTACAAAGTATAAGTGTTTGTTTAAAAAATGCAAATAGTTACTAAATCCATGAAAAAGATGCATTATAATCAGAAAGATAAAATTTGAACAATTTATTTTTTTGTTTTTTCCCATTCAATGTAGCAATTAAAACTAAGGATAGTTGTCTATTTTAAATAATACACAAACTTTATGGACATCCTCTGTATATTTTTCAAATTTTAGGAATTGAGTTTTCAGTGGCTGTCTAGTCTGATGCAGTTTTCTGGGCAATTCTTTTTTTGTATTAAATCATAGCTGTGTACATTAATGCAATCATGGGGCACCATGCACTGGTTTTATATACAACTTGAAATATTTTCATCAAACTGGTTAACATAGCTTTCCTGGCATTTTCTTAGTTATTGTGTTAAGACATTTATATTCTTTATAAAGAATATAAATTCTTTATATTTACATTTAAATTTAAATTTACATTTAGTAAATTTCACATGTACCCTTGTAAGATGCACCCTGGTGTGGACCCACCAATTACCCTCCCATCACTCATCCTCCCTGGGCAATTTATTGATACCCATCAAAAGGTTTAAAAATATCCACACACTTTGACTTGGCAATTGCTTTCCAAGAATTTGTTCTGAAGACATATTCTTTGGTATTTTTCATTGACTGTTACCTTTTCCCAGAAGCTCTTCTTCAGATAGCTACATTGCAAACTCCCCACTGAGAGTTTCTCTTTTCTCAGATATAAACTCTTCAATGAAGTCTTCCCTAACTAACCTGTTAAAATTGCAAATCCCACCCTTCCAAACCCAAATCCCTTATTATGTTTTTTTTTTCTTTATTTCACGATACATAACATCTTCTAACATACTAATAACTTACGTATTTATCTTGTGTATTGGTCATTATCTGTCTTCCTCTGAAAGCTCAACAAGGTGTGAAGACCAGGTCTTATTCTATAATGTTTATGTTTGCAATTATGTGAAAGAGTATCTGGAATATAGTCAGTGCTTATAATATTTGTTGAATGAATAAATACATTTATGATAGCAAAAGAAAAGAAAAACAGAGATTTCTCTGTGTCTAGGAATGGTTGATTAAATTATGATCGAGCTACTGTGTATTTCTTTCCTAAGGCTATCTAACCACAGTCTGAGTGGTTTAAAACAACAATAGTGTATTTTCTCACAGTTCAGGAGGCTAGCAGTCTCCATCAAGAAGTTGGCAGACTTGGTTCCTTCTGAAACTATGAGGAAGAATGGATTCCATGCCGCCTAACGTCCAGTGGCTGCTGACAATTTTTGGTGTATCACTGCAATGTAAGCTTCAATCTTCATATCATCTTCTCTCTGTCTTTACAACCCTTCTGTATTATCACAAGGGTCCACTCTCATCCAAGATGATCTCATATTATATCTTTAACTTAATTACATCTACAAAGGCTCCTTCCCCAAACAAGGTCACATTCACAAGTTCCATGTAGACATATATTTTGGAAGACCACCATTCAATCCATTATAAATGCTACATTGTTTAAAAATCTTACTTTGGATACTGTTTAAAACCTTTAGAAATGTTCTTTACATTATGTTTAATTAAGAAAGGAGGATACAAAACTTTGTTTACTTTTACGTGTGTGTGAATAGATATGTATCTATACACACATACACTGAGTACTCCTAATTTTGACTAAAATTTATGAAATTAGTAATGCCCAGGAGAAAATATACCAAAATATTAAAGAAAGTCTAGTGCCAGAATGCTGGTTTGTAAGAAGAAACTATTTATTTTACTCTTCATAATTTCTAGTGTTTTCCAAAATTTCTAGAAAGAAAATAGATTTTACTTTTTATATTCACAATTCTCATACTGTGAGAAAAACAACAATTCAATAGAAATAGCCTTTATAAATGATTTATTGGAAACTAACAAAAGTAAGTTTCAAAATGGCAGTATGATTAATCATCTCTCTTATATCTAATACCATCAGGTTTACCCTTATGAAATTTTTATATCAATCTGTTCAGAAGGCTATTTGTCCCCAGAGATTTTTCAAAAAAAACTGAGAGAGCAATTCTGTTGGTAAGTTTAGGCGTTCACCTTTCTGAGAACAAGAAGTAGACACTTCTGTAGTCTCATGGATGGCTTGAGCCTCAGAGTTTGAGGTTGCTGAGAGCTGTGATGCCAGGGCACTAAATCCCAGGTGACAGAGTGAGACTTTGTCTCAAAAATAAACAAACAAATAAACATTGATGTTATTATGGTCACTTTCTTTGATTCTTCCACTTTCCTAATTGATAAATTAATTTAATTCAATGTTTGTCTCTTTCTTTCCCTCTCCCATTTTTTTTTTTTTTTTTTTTTTTTTTAGTTGCCTTAACCAGTGAACTTGAATGTGAATTTTGGAACGTGTTAATCATGAGTATGAGAACAGGTGCCCATACAGGGGGATTGCATTTGAGTTGTCTTAAGAACCAGTCTTCCCTATGCACCAATGAATAACACGTTTATGTACGCTTACCCTGAGCACAACAGGCTCCACGTGAGGGTCTGGACTGTGCCAGGACTGGACAGGAGCCATGCAGAGGAGCTGTTGGAAACACAACTGTCACAGAGATTCCTGGGGCCTTGTTGTCATTTATCCGAACATTGATTGACCACGTTCCTGTGTGCAAAAAACTGTGTAGAAGTATATTCTCTTATGATATTTGCCTATGTCCATTAGATAATTCTGAGAAGGGGCTAGAGATAGGGAATAAAAATTAAAAAATAATGAATCATTCCCCTTTTCGTATTTTAATTCTAATGGTTAAATGTTATTTTCTGTAATTATCTAGTGATATGTGAGAGATCTCTCTGAATTATGTTGTATACTAAAGTCAAATATACTTTACAAAGATACATTTATGTTTATTAATAAACATGAATTTATCGAAGCATGAAGAACTTGATGCACAAACATTACCTATATTATTTGTAGGCATAAATGAGAGCAATTTCCTAAATTTGTTAATTGTTCTGCCCTGCTGTGGACATTAGCCAGAATCAGGCCTTTTAACCCCAGCACAAACACTTCCGTTTTGAATCTCATTCAAAAGATGATACCTCTAGGAATTCAGCAGCCCTTTACTTTGAAATCTATCTCGTGTACCTCTGGGGAAATCTACTGGCTTGTCTCTCAATTAGCCCTCTAAGTCCAATTCTCTGAAAGCCATTTAGCACCACATCAGTGATCTGGAGAAGCTACTTTTATCAGATTGCATTTAAACTGGTGAAGGGAATCATTCCTCTGCCTTGTACATGACACTGAGTGCCCTCTGCTGAGGACCACAGGGCCATGGGACACCCCCTCCTCAGCCTTCAGATGTGTGTCAGGTACGTGTGAGAAAAGCAACCAAGTTCCCACTCTTTGGGTCTTCTGCTCACCTTTGATACCATTTGTCAATTATGGAAGAGGAGGAAGTTTTAAGGTAGGCAACCTAAATATTTCGCCCCACTGCTGATGGCTTTAGGAGGAGAGGGCCTGACCTGAGAATGACTGACACTAAGCCTCAGACTTACTTCCAGTGTCACATCTCCCAACTATTTATTTCTTTCCCTCAGGTTATTTTTCGAAGAAGCATTTTGCTAATACCCAGGGATTGAGAACAACAAACTATATTCTCAATGAAATTGTTCAAGTCGGGGCGGTACCATTCTCATTTCTAGAGTATCTATCATGTGCCTGAAATAATTCCAAGGAAAGTTTCTGACATGTATTTCAGTTCATGTCTGAGCTGCATCATGTTAATCTGGGCCCACTAGTTAAGGTCCCTGAAGTTCATCTTCTTCGTCTGTAAAATGAGTATTTAAAAAAACCTGCTATTGCTCTATTTTGAGGAAAAAGCAGATTAATGATAATAAATTTATTTTTTAAGCTATTGGAAAATAATTGCTATGTACACATGCTAAAATGTATTTATAGATAAATGCTGTAATGTTGAAGTTAGGAAATAAGGTTAACAGTTTGTTACAACAAAAAATCTGAGTCCTCTGTCAGTAAGTAAGCAAGGAGATGGTTATGTTGATCAGGTAGAGGTAAGCATTTCACATTGCATATCAGATCAGCACATTGTATCCCATAAATGCACTAATGTACACAGTTGCAATTTAATAAAGAATTTTTAAAAAATCTGAGTCCTGAAAGGGATATTATTATATTATGTTTTTGTCAGATTACTTGATTTAATTTTTCTTCATAGCACTTTAATTACATGTTTACTTGTTTGTTTTAAAATATTTTATCACTAGTTAATGACATTTACCAAAGCAGAGACCTTACCTGCCATGTTCCCAGCTTAATCCTGAGCACTTAAAATCATGTCTGGCACCCAGCAGACATCCAGCTATTTTATGCAGTCTTAAAGAAAGATGAAGACTTCACCTCTTTCATGTTTACATGGATGGAGCTGGAACATATTCTTAGTAAAGTATCTTAAGAATGAATCCAATGTACTCAGCACTATGAAACTAATTTATGGCTTTCACATGAAAGCTATAACCCAGTTATAACATAAAAATATAGGGAAGGGGGAGAGGGAGGGGAGGGAGGGAGGAGGATGGGTGGAGGGAGGATAATTGGTGGGATTACACCTGCGGTGCATCTTACAAGAGTACATGTGAAACTTAGTAAATGTAGAGTGTGAGTGTCTTAACACAATAACTAAGAAAATGCCAGGAAGGCTATGTTAACCAGTGTGATGATAATGTGTCAAACGGTCTATAAAACCAGTGTATGGTGCCCCATGATTGCATTAATGTACACAGCTATGATTTAATAATAATAATAATAATAAAATAAATAAAAATAGATCAATACTACCTCATTTCAGAAAACCAGTCATTACTAACTCGGTCTGTTTGTGTTTATGGCTGGTCAGTAGTTTTGAACATTCTTGAGACTAGAGAATGGAAATGATTTTTAAAAATCATGATTTTTTTGTCTTAGTTGTATAGAAAAGAAAAAGACTTAAAAATCCTGTGTTTGGAGAAGTATGTTTTGCTTATGTAGGGAGACAAATTACTAAATCACAGTCATATGGAGGCAATATATGTTTTACTTTAGATCATTAAACTTAACCTTTGTGTGATTAATATCGTACCCTTATTTATGTGACATTTTGTAAGAAACAAATTTCAGCATTTGTTTTATGTTTAAAGCATCATTGGCTCTCCTACTAATAGAAAACATTTTTGAATGGAATCTTATAACCCATAACAAAATTTTCTCTCTAATCAACATATACAAATATTGTTTCATGTTTATTCAAGCATTCCCTAACGTGATTGGTATGTTTTTGGCAGTTCCTGTCAAATTGCTTCCTTTTTGCAGAAATGTTCAATCCAAGCCGACAGTTTGGATTATCTGACAGGCTTCTGCCATGACTGTCTAATTTTTTCACAATGTGAACCAAATGATTTTATTGTATATAGAGTTACCAAAAGGGATTGTTCCCTACAGTCGCTACTTTGCAATTTGAGAATTTATGGAAACATTTTATCTATATTCAGAGACAGTTGATATGAAATGTTCCTAAAAGAGTCACACTCTGGATTTTAGAAATATTTGTTTTATATTCCACTTTCTGTGCCAGAGATAATTTTTACATTTCATTCTAAATTTGAACATTTTCGTTTTGAATTATTGATTTAAACCTTTAAAATGTGTTGTCTTTCCTTTGCCTGAGTATCATTATACAATTTATCCCCTGATGTATAAATTTTATTTTAGTGTTTTAAATTCTAAATGAGAGTTGCTCACAGAGGGCATTTCTCATTTCTTATAAAAATTCCCTTATGTTTTTTCTTTGTTGCTTTTTGATCAAAAAACTTTAAAAAATTAAGAAATTATTTTCATTGGTGTTCACTTAGTTTAGCAGTATTCAGTGAGAGAAATATACAAATACAGATGTTACTGTTATCTTCCTCCCCCTAATATTGTAGTAATTCAAAATTTGAAATAATCCACATCAATTTATTTGTGGGGAAATAACATAAGGCTGAATAGTTTTGAGAGAAAGTAATTCACTATATTGTGTTAGAACATATGTAGCTTTTTACTTGATAGAGAAATAGTAAGAAATTAATGTCATTATATTAGTTAAAATTCTGTTATTGCGAACAATAGACACCAATATAAGTGAGTTTAATGAAAATAAGAAATTTAATGATAGGTGTTGAGTTATACAATAGAGCTTATGGGCAACAGGAACTCCCTTAGACTAGAGTCAAGATCAAAAATATCACTAGGACTCTCAGCTGTAATCTGTTCTTTACTCTTTTTCCCTGAACATTCCCCTCACTTTTTATTTCTTTGTACACTAGTTTCTTTTACTTCTCCATTATGGAAAATGTTTATTCACAGATACTGAGCTTATATGAACTTTGTCTGCCTTGATTGGCTATCTCTGACTTTAAATTCCAAGTTCTTTATTTAAAAAAAACAACAACACATTTTCTTTACCAGTTTCTTTTGACACTGTGATAATCATCAGTGATGCTATTCACACATATTTCTTTCTTTGTTATGCCTAGGAGTTTCACTGCCAAACAAGACCACACTGCCAAACAAGTTAAATTTAAAGAAGAGTTCTTTTATTGAAGAGCAGGCAGGCAACTGCCTCATTGTCCCAACATGGGGTTTTTGAGAGCAGCCCTGAGTGCTTGAGGGGTCGGGTTTTTAAGGCTGGGTCTACATCCTGGTTGGCATGCAGGATGTCCAGGTGCATCCAGGTAGGGTAGCAAGCAAGCATTGTATAGCAGCAGAATTTTGCGGTTAGTCATACGTTATACATCTTTGCTTTAATATTTTCCCCTGTACATCTTTTTTCCATCCTACAAGCATGTGAGATAAGACCTATTCTGGTCAATGAAGTGTGAGTAGTAGTGATGTAGGTCATGTAAATATCAGTACGAGAGTCTCCAGAGTATAAATCTGAGTTTGTGTCCTATGTATATCATTTTTCTACAGGTCTACTGTAGGCAAAAAAATTCCCTAAATATTTGTTTGACAAAAATCTTTATTTCTGTTTTCCTTTGGATGGATAATTTTTCAGGGTAATAAATTCTAGGTTGGTAGTTCTTTTAACATTTTAAGTATTTCACTTTACTCTCTTCTTGCTTATGTGTTTTCTGAAGAGAACTTTTAATGTAATTCTTTTCTTTGCTCCTCTGTAGGGTCATCTTCATCTTTGGGTTTTTTGTTTTAGGATATTTTATTTTGATTTGATTTTTATGAAATCTAAACCTAACTATGCATAGGTATTTTTTGTTAATTTTTCATTTCCTTTTATACTGCTTGGTGTTTTCTGAGTTTCCTGGATCTGTGCTTTGGTGTGTGACATGAATTTGGGGAAAATTTCTGTCATTATCGCTGAAAATATTATTTCTGTCCCTGTCTCCCTTTCTTCTATTTGAAATTTCCATTAGGCATATGTTGAACCTACGTAATTGTCATGTAGCTCATGGATATTCTGTTTCTTTTGTCAATATTTTTTTCTCTTTGCTTTACAGTTTCAAATATTCTGTTGTTATATTGTTCTTAACATGTTATCCATTTTCATTAAAGCCTTTAGCCCATTAATAACATTTTTAAAAACTCCTTGTTTGATCATTTCTACATTTTTGACATACCTGAATCTAGTTCAGACTATTGTGCTTTTTTTGCTCTTTAATATGCCTTGTAATTTTGTGTTGAAAGGCGGGCATAATATACTGAGTAAAAAAAAGAAAGCTCTAGTAAATAGGACTTTAGTGGTGTATGTTACAGTGTAAGAGGAGAGAATCATGTCTAATCTCATGTTTATGTCTCAGGCTTTTGGTGAACATGTAGCCTTTGACTAGAACCTCACCATGTATCTCAGTTTTTTTCCTCAACTTAGCTGAGAAAGATGGCTCGAGCAGGCTGGAATTGGGTTATTTTCTCACGTGGGTGGCTAGAGCTAATCAAGGTGGGTATATATTTTCTTTCTTCTAGGTAGGGTAGGCTCTTAATAAAACCAGTTAGACTCTAGTAAAATAGTTTTTCCCGAGGACAGACCTTACGAAGAGCAACAGAACGTCTGGCATATTTCAAAATGGTTACTCTCCCTCCCCTTTTGGAGGCACAAGGCGATTTTCCTGCTGCAGGACCTGGTAGCCCTCCGAGATGTAAAACTCACAAAAGAGAGGAAGCCATACCTGTGACTGGAAGAATTTTTAACTCTAGGTCTTGTTCACCTGCAGAAATCTGTCAATTTGAGTTCAGGTTTACTTACCCCAGGACTGGCCCCCGTGGAGGTTCTTCTGGGTGGTTTCTGTCATAGTTGATGAATTCTGGTTCTCCACGTCTATCTGTCTCCAATTAGGAGGCAGTGATTTGGCTTCTGGTCTCACTTCTCTGACAGATCTAAGACGACTTGTTAGTGTTTCCGTTTGTTTAGCATTTACTTGTTGTTGAGATGTAGTGCTCCCTACTAAGCTCCTTCCCTGTGCTCTTTTCATTACTGCTTCAACTCTTTTTGGAGTGTGGGCTTCATCATGGCCAAACACAACATAATATTTAAGTATTAGCTAGATATTACTAGTTACTGCCAAATTTAAGTTGTTATTTTGAGGATGTTTAAAATTTTATTTCATGTGATTTTAAACTATTCTTTGATTCTTAGAAACAAGTAATATATTTGGAAGGCATCCTGTTTCTCCCTACAAATTAAACTGCTTACTCTATAATCATGTCATGTAATCAAAAATTAATTTCCTGCCAGAGTGGACTATTAATGATTTGCTAATTCTGACTTTATTCTCTGAAACTTAATTGAACTCAGGGGTCAATAGCTTTTCTCCCCAGGTCTCAGATAGCAGAGTACATTTTGTTTTTCTTTTTTTTTTTCCCCCAGATTTATCATTTTTTCAAACATGTATTTTTTTCTTTAAAAGTTACTTTTCTTTTTTGCAATGATTAAAGCAATTGAAAAGGACAAACAACTCACCATTAATTGGTTATTCTTGAGGGTTGGCTGTTTTTAAATCAACTTGGAACATTTTCATACTCTTCTAATATGCTTTTGGATCTAATTAAAAATATATAATAATGTGGAACTTTCTAGTACAGTCTAGTCTTTTTGGAAACTCAAAGATGTTTGGTTCATTCTTGCTTCTATTGTCAGCTCTGATCTGTGGAAAATATCCTTCAATGGTTATACATACATAGGCAACCTCAAAATGAACCAGAAATGCAGTGAAAGTCTTTCAAAGAGTTATAAAAGGCTTGAAAAATTTAGGTTTCATATTGAAGATCTAGACTCATATTTATTGATGTTTGAAGAGAAGGATTGATAGGAAGGTGATTGATTTAGGATTGATAGGAAGGTAATTGATAATTGTTAAAACTATGTGATAGGTACAGGGGTCTTATTTTACTAATCTCTCTATGTTTGTTTGTGATTAAATTTTATGAAATACGGTTAAAAAAATAAGATGTAAGATATAATTATTAAAAAAATAATAAAAAAGATATAATTGTAAGTGTTAGGTGGCATAGAGATAAAGTATTCGGAATAGGAGTGAAAAACAAAACAACTGTGTCTCTACTGTGACTTATTGTGTATAACTAAACCATGACAAGAGAAAATGTGATTAAGAAAAACAGTTGATATATTAAGAGTAGGTATGCATTCTTTCCTTTGGGATTGTTTTTATTTTGCACTATTGCTTATATAATAAATATAAATTTTAGGGATAGTTTAAAATTTCTTTGTAAGTTTCCTTTTTATAAAGTATAGTTAAATAGGATTTAATTCCAGAAATGAATGTTAGTTTTCATTCTTATAACCAAGTGAGTATTGTAGAATAAGTGAGAGCAAACACATAAAAGTCTACAAGTAGGATGAAGTAGATTTTAAAACCTTTTTTTTTGGTTAATATCATAGACCATTACCCCAGGAAAATTAGCATAAATACAACCCAAATATCACACTACTAGGGTGTTCATCAAGAATGCCCATGGGACCACAGGTTACAAGACCACTAAAAAAGAATTTGTACTCTAGTCCTCTAAAAAAAATTACAGAAATATGAATATTAGAAAAAAGAGATGAGGCATACCACTAAAGTTGTGAAAAAAATATAGACTTAGTATCTTTTTTTTTATTATTGTTAAATCATAGCTGTGTACATTAGTGCAATCAAGGGGTACAATGTGCTGGTTTCATAAACAATCTGAAATAGTCTCATAAAACTGTTCAACATAGCCTTCATGGCATTTTCTTAGTTATTGTATGTAGACATTTGTATTCTGCCTTTAGTAAGTTTCACCTGTACCCATTCTAAGATGCACCATAGGTGTGGCCCCACCAATTACCCTCCCTCCACCCTAACCTCCCCCCTCCTTTCCCCTCCCTTGGCCCTTTCCCCATAGTCTTGTGGTATAGTTGGGTTATAGCCTTCATGTGAAAGCTATAAATTAGCTTTATAGTAGGGCTGAGTACATTGGATACTTTTTCTTCTATTCCTGAGATACTTTGCTAAGAAGAATATGTTCCAGCTCCATTCATGTAAACATGAAAGAGGTAAAGTCTCCATCTTTCTTTAAGGCTGCATAGTATTCCATGGTATACATGTACCACAATTTGCTAGTCCATTCATGGATTGATGGGCACTTGGGCTTCTTCCATGACTTAGCAATTGTGAATTGGGCTGCAATAAACATTCTGGTACAGATGTCTTTGTTATATTGTGATTTTTGGTCTTCTGGGTAAAGGAATTATAGGATTGAATGGCAGGTCTATTTTTAGGTCCTTAAGTATTCTCCAAACATCCTTCCAGAGGAACATATTAGTGTGCATTCCCACCAGCAGTGTAGAAGTGTGCTCTTTCATCCATATTCACGCCAACATCTCTGGTTTTGGGATTTTGTTATGTGGGCTACTCTTATGGGGGTTAGGTGATATCTCAAAGTAGTTTTGATT
>CAUYPK010014386.1:0-17679 GCA_963574355.1 Loris lydekkerianus
AACAGCAAAAGAAAAAAAAAAGGTACCTTAAAAAATATACATAAGAACACTAAAATGGCTAAAATATATTTTTAATAGAGATTTGAATGTGATTTTGGCTGAACATTCCTGAAATTCTCATAAATAGTTGGCCCTCAAATAACATGGGTCTGAACCACACACACATAGACTTTTTTCAATAAGTATATTGGAAAATTTTATATAGGTGTGTGACAATTTGAGAAAACCTGGAGACAGACCAAGTTGCCTAGAAATATAAAAAAATTTGAGAATATTAGTATGTTATGAATCCATAGAATATATATAAATGATCATCTTTTTAAATCATTTACTAGCATAATTTGTACACGAGTCTGTTATAAGAAGTTAAAATTTATTAAAATTTATGCACACAAACATTTATAGACAGACATAGTGCCACTGAGTCAAGAGAAATGTAAACAAAAATAAAGATGCAGTATTAGGGCGGTGCCTATGGCTCAGGGAATAGAGCGCCGGCCCCATATACCGATGGTGGTGGGTTCAAACTCGGCCCCAGCCAAACTACAACAAAATAATAGCTGGGCGTTGTGGTGGGCACCTGTAGACCCAGTTACTCAGGAGGCTGAAGCAAGAGAATTGCCTAAGCCCAAGAGTTGGAGGTTGCTGTGAGTTGTGATGTCACAGCACTCTACCAAGGGCAACAAAGCGAGACTCTGTCTCTAAAAAAAAAATAATAAAGATGCAGTATGAAGTCATAACTGTGTAAGATTAACTACGGTACAGATTGAACTACTGTAATAATTTCATAGCCACCTCTTGCTGCTGCTTCAGTAAGCTCAAGTGTTTCAAGCATCCACTTAAAAAATCACACCTTTAAATTCTAAACAATTATTCATCAACTCTTCCTACATTTTCTTACTCTCTCGAGTCTTTTTTCCCTCCAGGTTCCCATTTATCTAGCCTATACAGTGACTTAACTATATGAAATTGCCAGCTGTCTTCTCTGTTTAGAGGCAATCTCTTTGTCTCTTTCTCTCTCTTTCTTTGTCTCCCAGGCTGGAGCACAGTGGCATCAGTCTAGCTCATAGAAGCCTCAAACTCCTGGGCTCAGGCCATCCTCCTGCCTCAGCCTCTCGCGTAGCTAGGACTACGGGTGTGCCACCACACCCACCGATTTGCAGGTAATTTGTAAGTAGTTCTGCACTCATATAACCTTGTTCCTCATGGATCAGGAGAAGAAAGGAGGGCAGGTGCTCAAACACACAATTTTCAGAGTATTTAAATAGTTATTATGACTCCTATGTGAAACAGGAAAGAAAATGAAAGTATAAAATAGACACGAAAAAGACAATTTTGTCTAAAGTAGAATATGTTTTAATTTTCTTTAGAAGTAACAGTATTCTAGGAAGACCATGATTTTCTTTTTAATTCAGCTTCACACCATCTCCGTGGTCAAAGGTGTCTTTCAAAGCTGAGTTCTATCACAGTGTCTTATAGATTGGGAAATAAGCAAATCAATAATAGAAGCAGAATTTAAATAAAATGCTTGTAAACTGGGCAAAAATTTATTGTAGGTAATCTCTCCTGGATTGACAGGTCAGAGATTTTTATTAAACATGAAATGGTGTTCAATTAAATGTCCAATTGTTCATTTATTTATTCATACATTCAACAAAACTGTGTTCAGTACTTCCTATGTACCAGGCCCTGTCAAGCCCACAAGAAAGAAATTGTCCCCTTTCAAGGAATATATCTAGAGAAACACATTTTTGCAACATGTGCAAAAAAATGGAATATAAGTTCCCAGCATTATGATGGTACATATGCCAAAAGTCCTTTAAAAATAAACATGAGAAACCAGCGGTTTTAGATAGGACGCATGGGAGAAATAATGTTGAGCTTCACAAGAAAGAGTGAAAAACATTTTGAGAAGCACAAAATAAGGTTGTGGGCAGTGAGGAGGCTCAGAGGAAGACATGCTGGAGGCAAAGCCACAAGCTCCGAGGGTGAACGGCAGATGACAATCTCTCATCACTATTTTTCATGTATGCACAGTTCCATGGTAATAAGTGGAATTATTAATCATCTTATTTTCCTTCAAGTTGAATGATGAGAAAAAGGCTTAATAATTAAGGAATGAAATTCCTTCCTCAGTCCCTTTTTGGCCTCAAGAAAGGAGGGCTCCAAACCCAGCTCCCCTAGTTATGCACAAAAAGCAACTTAAACTCATAAATAAACAAAGGTAGATAGTTTCATATATTGAAATAATTGTTGGGGTTACATTTTCATTTTTATTCTTAAAATAATTGCAAGCGTAGTTTAAGGAGAGTGAGCCAGTTCATTCAGATTTTTTTAAAGAAATATTACATTGCTTTTCTTATCTGTATTCAACTGAAAGAAATATTTTAATTTTTATCACATTTTCTATAAATTGTATAATGAAAGATATTAAAATGCCATTTATAAAGATCCTCATTATGATATTCATGGAACTATTGCCATAATGATGAGTCTTTAAGGCGAATGTACTCGTGTAAATTGGTCTCTGTTTGAGAAAGCAGGAAAGATGTACTACATTTTAAAAATACCATCAGAAGGAGTTAATACTGAGAAAGTTGTGGCTCCTAAACAAACAAGACTGCACTCTAGGGAAACTTAATTTCTCTTTACTAGAGTAATCAGTGCTGTTGCCTGATTAAAGCAAAGACCATTTGCTGATAGTTTCTTAGTCCTATTCTTCTTTATGTCTCCTGTGTGTTCTCAGCAGGAATGGAAAGTTCCCTTTACTGATAGAAAATATGACAGATTGCCAATTCCCAATACATGGAGTCAACCCAAGTGCCACTAACCCGTGAATAGATCAACCAACTGTGGCACGTGTGTACCATGGAGCACTATCCAGCCACAAGAACACATGGAGACTTTACATCTTTTACCTGGATGCAGTTGAAGAACACTGTCCTCAGTAAAGCATCAAAAGAATTGGAAAAACAAGTATCCAATGTACTCAATACTAATGTGAAGCCAGTAGATGAACTAATACACACTCAACAAGAGAAAACACTCAATTAAATTCAACTGGGGTGGAGGGGGCAGGGGCTGAGAGAGGAGGGAGGGGCCTGGCTGCTCCCGCCTGACTGGCACAGTGTAAGGGGTGACTGCACACCACTGGGGTGAAGGGCTCAACTACAGCTGGAACTGTACCTAACACACACAAATAATGGAACCCAATCGCTTGTTCCTTCATATTAATCTGAAATAAATAAATTTAAAAAAAAAAAAGAAAATATAAGGGGGTGAAGAGAAAGAGACAGAGAGACAGGAAATTTTTCTATTTGTAAAGTCCATACTACAAAACTGTATAGAAGTTTCACCTTCTGTTTCTCTTTCTAGAAACTTTATAATCACGTGTAAAATTTCTATTTTATTTTATTTTATTTTATTTTATTTTATTTTATTTTATTTTATTTTATTTTTGAAACAGAGCCTCACTCTGTCACCCTGGGTAGAGTGCAGTGGTATCATAGCTCACAGCAACCTCAAACTCCTGCTTAAATGATCTTCCTGCCTCAGCCTCCCCAGTAGCTGGGACTAAAGGTGCCCACCACCAGATATGGCTACTTTTTCTATTTTTAGTAGAGAGGGGGTCTTGCTTTGCTCAGGCTGGTCTCAAAACCCTGAGCTCAAGCAATTAGTTTCTTTTAAAAAGTCCTTTTCTTAGCTAGTTTTAAGAAAAATTACCATAGAGCTTACCTAAGTACATTTAAATAAATACTGTGTTTTATACTAAAAATTATAAGCTTTTGTTACTTAGTTCCTTTTATTTACTTTCTCACTTTTGAAATTTGCTTATTACAGTGATGCTTGAGGGAGCAATTTTGTAACCTACTTACCTCAAAACGTCACTTGTCACTCAGGTTTTCTGTTTTAAGTGAGATTATATAATAAAACTAATCTTATATTTGATGAATAATCTGTTAACACATTTAAATACGTATTTTAAAAATAAATTATACAGTAATGATAAAAAGAATCCTTAGTTTTTAAAGAACAAGTGTAAATTTTCTGACAATGTAATGATGACTTGTAAATAACATAGTGTGGTCTTTGCTTTTCTCACACTTTTCATGGAATATCTGGAGGTGTGCAAAAAAAAGGATTTTATTTCTTAATAAAAACTGAAAAGTTGAATAACTTCAAAATAATTTTAATTAGCCTGAGAAGAGATGTTTCATTTCCAAAGTTTCCATTTGAAAATGAGACTACAAGATGATTAAAAAAGGGGGTAACTCATGGTCAAAAAAAAAATGTGTGTCCAATAACTAAAAAAATGCCAGAAAGGCTATGTTAACCAGTGTGATGAAAATATGTTAAATGGTATATAAAACCAGTGTATGTTGCCCCATGATTGCATTAATGTACACAGCTATGATTTAATAATAAAAAAAAAAGTGTGTCAAATATAGTTTGTTTGGAGTAATCACTTTGGAGTTAATCTTTTTGAAGTTTCTTCCTGGGTTGAAGTCAAGGGCTTGGTTGATGGAGGCTGCTATGAACAAGGACCACGATTATATGATTTAGCAAAACATTTGTAGGTTGAGGAGATTAAGAGCAGGCTTTTGACAAAGACTTGAACATTTTCAGGGTTCTATGCTTAGACATAAACTTTTGTTCTTTTTCTGAGTGCAAGACTCATTATTAAGATGCTGCTATTTCTAAATATTGTGGATGAACTAAATGATGAGTATATAAACTTGAAAAAATGTAATTTTCTCTAAAACATCATAACTTTCAAGTGTAGAAATTCCCACTCCAGAGTCTAGAAACCAAACACGGAAAAATAAACTCCATGGCAAATACTAACAGTTCCAGAAACTTTGAGAGAACCCCCAGGCCAGCAATCAGGTCAGATATGAGTTAAAAGATTTACAGTGATTTGTCAATTAAGTGGTGGGTGAAAAGTTGATTTTTTTTGGAATTGATATGGGACTGATTGGGATTAATTCATAGAGCTAGGTGAGGGAGTGGGAGCTAAATTCCTGCCGACCTTCGTTGGCCAAATCAGATGACTCCTGCTTTGCAAGTGCTCACTAATTGCTGTTTTACTTTATATTAATTAAGGCAGTGATTTTCAACCAGTGTACATGGCACATTGGTGTGCTGTGAGATCTGAAGTGTGTCACCAATATTTTAAAAAATCATTCATTAAATTATTTTCAAAAAAAGTTCAAAGTGCAGTAAGTATATATATACATATACACATGTGTGAATATGTGTGTGTGTGTGTGTGTGTGTTTTCCATCAACTTCATTTAAGTGTGCTGCGGAAGTTTAACTATAGCTTTAAGATTTTTTTAAAAGGCTGAAAAACACTGTATTAATGTAACTTTAACATTTAGAATGTTCTATCACTGATATTACTTTTATTCAGATTTCTAAAAACCCTGCGATTATGTAAGGTTGCTGTCACTTTAATGTAACTATGAACTGAGAGTCTGTGATTGGACCACCCAAGTTCTCTCCTGATTGGGGTTTGCCCTTGTCTTTTGTCTCTAACTTTAGTGCTATTTTTCTGCCACCATGATATTTTGTTTCTTACAACTGTTTTTAAATTTCATGGAGAGATTGTTATTTTTTCCATTAGAATAATTATTTTTGATTTCTATGTTATTTTACCTCGTCTATCTTCATCTGTCATAAATTCAGGATATTTAAAAGGGAGGAAGATACTGTCCTTTGGTAATGTTTAGAGGCAGAGTGGGCCCAGAGAAAAACATCAAAGCTTTCAAATTTGTCAAAGGCTTTTTTTTTTTTTTTTTTTTTAAGTCCAAATTGTCAAGGGAGCTGTGATGGCTCATCTTTCCCTTCAGCCATCATGAAGATCAATACTTATTTCAGTGTTGCTGATCATGTGGTTATCTGCATCAATCCCTGAGATCGTCGCAGGAAACACGTCAAGCCAGGGGAGCTATTTCATTTCACCTGTGATCTAGAATGCAATATGTTGCATTTCAATCTTTGTGGCTGTGCCAAAAGCTGCCTGACAAGCACAAGTCATATTTTAATAATACTAAATGTAGTCATAAACTTTCTCCACAAAATCCTGAAATGTGCAGATTAACCTTGGTTAATAACCCAGGGGTAATGTGACATTAACTAAAATAAAATATTTTGTCTAACATCAGAAAAAAGGAAAGGGTGAACAGGAGAGAGAAACAAAAACTCCTGACGTGTAATCTCACATGTTATTTATAGGCATATACAAACGTTGACTAAGACTATCTGAAGATCTTATGTGCAAATATCAAAATGAGGTTACCCATCACAGACACACAAAGACAGAAGGACAGGCAGCCCGCAGTAAATTCACATCCACTTACAAATTTCATAGACAACTTTTCTGTTAGGTGTTAGCATCATCCTTTAATAAAATCATTCTGCACATCTATTTTTCTCCAGACACACATAAGATAAATGGCATTCATGTATTCACATGGGACACACATTCATGGGTATCTCCAGAGGAGGTAAAATTCTGAAATTTTCATGTTTTCCAAATAGCTTATCAGAATGAAAGTAGAAGAAAGGCTATATGTTTTTTCCAAAATAAATCTGGTATTTGATTCATCAAAACAAAAATCATTATAATTTTGCCATACTCAAAAGGTACTACTTACACACAATGGAATCCTACGGAGACATTGAAAACTCACCAAGTCTTGTCATTTGCAGTAAGGTAGTTGAGCCTGGAGGGCCGATGCAAGTGGAAAGAAGGCCAGCACAGAAGGGCCAGTACTGCTGGCTCTCACGGGAGCTAGCAATCGCTCTCAACACAAGTAGGAGGTAGAACAGAGGACAGAAATGGTGCAAAAGGCAGAGATTGCTTGACAGAGACAGAAGAATAGACAGGAGCACTCTGGAATCCAGAGCAATGCAGGATTCCAGAGCAAGGCAGAAAGGCTTTAGTTAAGAACAGTGTGTTGGTGGTGGCAGAGGCTCACACCTGTACTCCCAGCACTCTAGGAGGCCAAGGCAGGCGGACCCCTTGAGCTCGTGAGTTCAAGACCAGCCTGAGCAAGAGCAAGACCCCATCTCTGCTAAGAATAGAAAAACTAGCTGGTGCCTGCAGTCCCAGCTGCTCAGGAGACTGAGGCAGGAGAATCACTTTGACTTATATCTGCCTCTGAAAAGGAATTGAGAGTCAGATAGGAGCCCAGCAGTTTGATGTTGCTGTCAACTATGATGACCCCACAGCACTCTACCCAGAACACAGAGTGAGACTGTGTCTCAAAAATTAAAAAAGACCAATGTAGTGCATATTTCTAAATACCTAAAAGCATGCTTTGTGCATCTTCCCAGCAAAAGAGAAATGATATATACGCAGATGGATATACTGATTATCCTGATCCGATCATTTCACATCACATCCATGCATTGAAATATCACACTGTACCCCATAAATATGTACAGGTCTTCTGTGTCATTAAATATGTTAGCTAAAACAGAAATACAATGAAAAAACAAGACGCCATTAGATTACTTTAGGACACATGATGATTCTGTAGTTACAAATGATATGAACGCGATACTCATGTCAGAGTTTTTAATTTTTATTCTCTCTCCCCCTTCTCCATGGTGATTCTTTAGATGTATGTTAAGTCAGAAAATGCAAGCCAGCAATGAATTACCATGCTTAGGCTGTCAATCAGATACTGGAGTGAAAAGGCTCTAGTCTAGAAGGTTGAAAATTATCCCTCTGAGATATTTGAAACAGAAAGAGCAGACAACAGCATGAAATACTACAATTCTGTGAGAAGTCTATAGTCCGGGAATCCAATTCAGTATCATTACAGGAGACCAAGGAGACTCTGTAAGCATTGTAGGGAGGAGGTGGGGTCGCCAGCGTGGCTGTGAGGGAAAGAATCAGATGATTGTGAGCACACACTGGTTAAGGTAACATCAGACCACTGAACACCTTCTCGGAGGCAGCATCTTGATAAAATGTTAGTTATTTAGTTTGGGGCAATGTAAGAATTGCTGCTTTCTGGTTTTTTGTTTCCTTTTTTTCTCTTTTTTTCCAGATACATCAAGTGGGTAATTTCTCCATGATTCAATCTGTGGAACTATGCAACCATCATAGTATAGAATTGCTGCTTTTTGTTTTTGTTATGTGTTGTAATTTTTAGCATGTTTTTCTCTCACTTGAGGAGTTTGTGCACAATTTGAAAACACTGTCTCACACACACACACACACACACACACAAAGAAGTTATCCATATTCTCCTCTTCTCTAGATAATATAGAATTCTGACTCATATCTACAAATGTACTGGCCAAAAATAAGGGGAGAAGTGCTGAAGGAACGTGGGCATAAGCTTTTCTATTTCTCACAAGTTGCTGAGATGGGGCCATGTGTTTTCTGACATTGTAAAATGTAAATGGGATTTTTTTTTTTTTTTTTAATTAAGCTAAAGGCGGAAAGGGTATCACAACATGCTTTTACAACTTGTTGAAAATAAATTCCATTGGTTACCAAAGTAATGTTTTCTGAGACTTGGGAGGCAACAATAATATCAAATTGCAACTAAGTGGTTTTATTCCGAGACCTGGATCACAGGAGCAAAGTCCACAGCATCTGGTTTTGAACACAGGATAGACACAAAGGATGGATGACTTCTCTTTATCTTCAAGATAATTTTCTTATCTCAAGTTAATACTGTCTATTTCTTACTGGATTAACAGATGCTGGACAATTTACATCTTGCAAATGCCCCCCAGAACCCTGCGTCCTATGGGTTCCCTGGTGGCAGCCAAGGTCTACCTACCAAACAGAATCTGATGGGTCCTAATCCGGCTTTGTCTGGTCCCATTCCCTCTCCTGAGGTCAGAGGAGGGAAAATGTTAGATTGTTTTTTTCTCTCTGCAACAATATCCAGAGAACACACACACATACCCCAATCCAACTTGGAAAAAATGCTTTTTGAATGAATGAATGAATGAAAATGATTATTCTTTGGCCTACAATGGGTTCATGTCCCAAAAAAACCACTATAAAGATAAAGTACCTTATGTAGATGATGCATTTTATGCACCCAGTCTACTGAACATCACAGCTTATCCCAGGTTACCCTCAATGTGCTCAGAACACTCACCTTAGCCTACAGCAGGAAAAACCACCTGGCAACAGGGGACACCACAGAGGTCTGGCTGTTTGCCCCTGTAATTGTGTGGCTGGTAGGGAGTTCTTAACCCTGCACTGCGGGATGTTGGGGATCTCCAGAGAATGTCATTGAATGTCATCGCTAGGCCAGGAAAAAAATCACAATTCAAAGTGTGAATGAAGTACGGTTTTTACTGAATGTGTATCGCTTTTGCAGAGTCATAAAACCCAAAAAACTTAAGTTAGGCATGTCTGTACTTTCTCTTCCTCATTTTCTGTTTGCTATACTTTTTGCAGTAATTCAGCATTTAGAGGCAAAGGGGAAAGTAAGACTAGATGGAAGGAAAAAAGAGGAGGGAGGAGAATAAAAGGGGGGGGGGAGAGGAAAGAACAAGCAAAGTTCAAAAGAAAGAAACACTTTGAAAACCCATGTTCCTGTTTCAGAGCAGAGTTTGTAGGGCTGACAGGATTTGCCATCCAAACCCTCTTGCCGTGCTCCTTTTGGATGGAACATTTACAGATTGTACAATTGCTTTTATGATCATTGAAATAGTCAGATATAGCATTGAGGTAATTTTGACTTAATACAAGCTTTGATAAAAACCATTGATTTCATCCATATGTCGAATATGGTTGAAATGGGGGCAAACGGGGGTCATTACAGGTCATGTTCTTATGACCTTATTCATTTCTTTCCCTGCATTGTTTACTCTTTGTTATGCAATATTTTACAGCACATCTTTTTCTTGATTAAAATTTGCCAAAAAAAGAGTCTAGTTTACTATTTTTAAAAAACCTTTTCTCTTAATGATCAAATCTGAAATTTGTTCAATTGTTTTCTATTTTCTATTTATTATTTATTCTTACTTTTATTAACCTCTTTTCCACATTTTTGAGTCTATCTAGTTTTTTATTTTCAATTACTATCTTATTTTAATATTTTGGTTTTATTTTAATAGATATTTACATATGAATTTTTTTACATATTTCATACTTAACAAGGAATAGCCACTTTCCTCCCTGCATTTTTCTCACTCCAATTCTATTGTCTAAAAAAATCACTTTTACCTTTTTGGCCATTTTTTCTTACATTTTTCTGTCGCCCTACCCTTGCTTATGACATTGTTTCTTCCAGCTGCTGAAACACATCTGATAATCCATAATCTTCTGCATTTTTTTTTTAATCTTTGTTGCCAGGAGCTGCCTTTTCTTCAACCCTGTCGCCCTCACCCACTTCAATATTTGTAAAACAGCTGAACAGCCAACACCTTGGAAATCTGCATAATGTCTCCCCTGTTTGGGTGCTCGACTATTCTGGGATTTCTTCCTCTTTCTAAATTAGGCTCTGGTTTTTTAGGAACAAACCTACCAGCAATTTACTAAGAATAGGCTAAAAGAGATAGAAATATTTAATTCTCTTTACTTCCAAAAACATCTGCATTCCACCTGCATGTGGGGTAATAATGTGAATGTAAAATTATAGCTAATGCTTTTCTTCCAAAAGTCTAAAAACATCACTTTATTTTTGCCGTTGAAAATGTGATCACATTCAATTCCCATTCCTTGGTGTATGATCTGTTTTATTATCTTTTTATTCTTCTAGAAACTTTTAGGATATCTTTATGTTTTTAAAATTAATACAGTTCTAACAATTAACCATCTTTAGCCTTATTAAGATTCATCTTTCCCCACTTATATTGTTAGAAACGTGAATGTTTGGTCAGCCAGTTGAGAAGAGAGTCGGCCCCTCTGTAATTGTCCCTCTCAGTTTCCTCTATTTTCTCCTCTATCTTCCATTTATAATGTTTTAAAATTTCATCGTAAAGCTATATTTGATCTTATCTTTCGGTCTTCCTATTTATCATTTTAATTTCTAAGAATTTTCTGTTACTCCTTGTCCTTTTTTTTTTTTTTCTTTATACTGTCCTATTATTGTTCTGTAGAAGTCCAGCTTTTTCTTTCTCATCTGAGAGTATTCTTAATGGTTTGGGAGCTTGCCTCAGCTCCTAAATAACCTCCACCTGCTCTCCTGTTGCTTCCTTTACCTTTTGTCTCCATCTTTTGTCTTGGAATCTTTTCTCAACCAACTGGTGTTTCTTATCTGCTAATCCCTGGCAGTTAGGAATGAGGCACAGCTCTGCTGACGAGGGACAATGAGCACTTTTTCATGTGTGTGTTGGCCATTTTCTGTCATTTTTAAAGAAATTTCCGTTCATGTATCTTGCTCACTTATAAGTGGGGTTGTGTGCTCTTTTCTTGTTGATTAATTTAAGTTCTCTATACATTCTGGTTATCAGCCCCTTGTCAGATCCATCGCATGCGAATATCTTCTCCCATTCCCAAGGCCGTCTGTCCACTTTAATTGGTGCCCTTAGCTGCAGAAGCTTTTTAGTTTGATCATGTCTCATTTGTGGAGGGAAGAGTATCCAATGTACTCAATACTAATATGAAACCAATATGTAACCAACTATACTCCCACACAAATCAAAAACACAAGTATAGTCCAGCAAGGAGGAAGAGGAGGAGGAGGGAGGGGGAGTGGCGGGATCTCATAGAATGAGCACAGTGTGAGGTGGTCAGCACGCCCCCTGGTGGGCGGGATCTCACCTGATGTGCACAGTGTGAGGGTGGTTAGCATGCCCCCAGGATGAAGGGTTCAACTCCAACTTGAACTTTACCTTAAAAGTGAAAACAATGTAACCTAAAAATTTATACCCTCATATTAATTTCGAAAAAAAAAATTTTTTTTCATAGCACACCTAAGATTTTGGCACACTGGTTGAAAATCACTGTAACACTAAACCTTAGTAAACATTCAAATTATTTTTAGCCAATATTTTTTTCTCAATTATACATTTACCCAGAAGAATCATTTGCATTCCCATGTATTCAAATAACATTTATATGCTGATGACATAACCTATAAATTATGTATGACATATATAACAATCTACATATGTCTGCATTTCATAAGTAGCTTGATCCATCCAGGACCACCACTGAACTCATCATTTTCTCCCTCATACTGGCTGCTACCCTTTTTATGTTTTATTTATTGTATGGCAGACATTTCCCTACCTACAGGTTTTCAGGCCAGAAAAATGGGCACAGCACTGGCTCCCTCTCTCTGTCACTTCCCTACTCTCTTCCATTTAATCACCAGTGCTGTCATTTCTACCTCTTTAGTATTATTCACTGAAATTGAAAATTTTCCTCCTTTCCCATTTCTTCTTTCTAATTTAGTAAACAATCATCCCTCACTAACTGGTCTCTTCACTATTCAGCTTTGACATCCTAGTTACAATCTGTAAACTGCTACCAGGCTGGGTCTTCTAAAACACAAATGAAGAAATACCACACTTGTGTTTAGAACTAGACAGTGACCTCAGGACAGCATGAACATTTCCTGACCTGGCTTGCGCCATCTTCACCGTCTGGTCCGGCCTCCTGTACCCCTTTCCATTTCCACTCTCTGCACTAGCCACACTGGCAAGCTTTGGGTTTCAGTCCTTTGAACTTTATTTCACCACTGGGTCTCCAAAAGCAGTTTGCTCTGCCTGACAACTCACCCTAAATCCACAACCACCTGTGTCCAACTCCTAAATGCTTTGATCCCTTTAATATTAAATGGTTGCCCCCGATTCTGAGAAGCTTTTCCTCACCAAGTCAGATTTCCTGGGCACACTCTCCCACGATTCATTATTGTGACATCATAGCATTCTTCATATTTTCTTGAAATTTCTTTGTCTTTCTTCTCAATTGAGTAAAAAGGTTTGTGTCTAACTTGTTATTCACAGTCTACTCTACACCTAACAAGCTGTATTTGTTAGGTTAATGAATTAGTGATGTGTGTGTCCTTCCATTCCTCATGTCAACACTGCAAAGTCTCAAACTTCTCCTAACTTCCCTCTATCATGTCTTCTTCTCTTAAATTAGAACTTTAAAGACCATAAGACTGTTCAATGAGCAGTTCCAATTCTTGTGGCTTTATTCTTCCAATAGTATCACACATCAATAGTATGTAGTATGCTTAAAGCAATAGCCAAAAAGTCAAAATGAGAGACACTCTGTGGCTATGATTTCAAATACGAGGACAGCAGCTGCAAACCTCAGCACACACTAACTACAGACGGCATTTCTTGAGCGTGTGAGGACGGATGTGTTCGTTGCCTCTCCACATACATTCTATTTAGTATATTCAGGTATAATTTGTCATTCCAACAGTCACAGAGTTTGTTTTTAATGTTATTTCTTTGTCAGTTTCTCTAGGCAAATATGAATGACTCAACTCTCAGATGTAATGACTGAAATAAATGTTAGGGATTAGGCCATTTGTCCTTAGAAGCTGAGATGTGGCCTTAGAGTGAAAGTAACTTTGCATTTTACTTGTTTTTTTTTTTTAATTTTAGATTATTAAGAGTACAAACAATTAGGTTACAATGTTTTTATTTGTTAGGTAGAGTCCCTGTTGTAATTGTGCCCCTCACCCAGGAGGCGTGCCACACACGTGCCTACAGCCACCCTGACTGCCCATTTGGCGGGAGCACACCAATCCTCTCCCGCCTCCCCTCTCTTCCCCTCACTTGAATTGAATTGAGTTTCTCACTTGTGTTGGCGTCTGTTAGGTCATTTACTGGCTTCCTGGTAGTATTGTGTACACTGCATACTTGCTTTTTCATTCCTGGTATATTTTACTAACATTTTACTCTTTTGCAAGAAGATTTCACTGCCTCTTCTAGTATGTTCACGAAGCACAGATGTCTCTGCCTGACAGCAAACTCAGCTCTGTGGTGGCTACAAGTGTGTCCTCCCTCCCAGCTGAGCCCCTTTATCACACCTTCCAAGAAGATAAGCTGTTGTGAGGCCACCTGGGTGCACAGATCTATCACAGGTTAACTTGATATCAATATGAAATATTGAGTTATTTCATCAAATTTGCTTCAGAGAGATTTCTAAAAGGTCTGTTAGGAATTCTTTTTTTATCCATTCCTATCTAGGCCAGGCTTCCTTAGGAATACAGAATTTTGTAAAGTAAACAGAAGGGTGTTATTTACTGTTCTATATTAAGAATTTTTAACATGTTTATTGACAAGAAAACATTTCTTGACTGGGCTAGTTAGAAGTAGACTGGGACAAACTGCACTCAAGATATTAAAATAAAATGAGTTTGATTGATTCCTCTTTAACAAAGTGCAAGAGACTCTCCAGCTGGTCAGAGAAAATTGAGCAAAGGTATTTACAAGACATGATGTTACTATGAACTGTCAGGAACAGACACTGTACGTGTCTGTATTTGACTTGCATCTGACATTGAATGTGTTCTCCGTGGGTGGCAGGCACATTACCCTATGGGCAATTGCCTGTGTACACAATCTGTAATTCAAATAAATAACTAAACGACCTAAAACTGCCTTTATTAAGCAACATAGCCTTCCTTTTCTTCTTGTATTTTATATTGGAGAACTTCTAGAATAGACCAAAAGGAGAAAAAAATACATCAGATTTATGAGATATCTACCAGGAATATGGTATTATGTTTTCTGTCGCATGTAAAATATATTTCATTAAGTTCTCATGCCACCTTATGTAAGATACACTTATCTTACAAATGATTCTGAGATCTTAAGTAAGATTCTAAGAATTTAAAAGACTTATCCAAGGTGTCTCATCTACTTGAGCAGCAAATCATAGATTAACACCAGGGCTACCTGCATGTTTTGCAAATGTCTTTAAATTTCTTTCATGCACTGTTTTCTTTTCTCTCTCTCTCTCTCTCTCTCTGTCAACAGAGTCTTACTCTGTTACTCTGCCTAGAGTGCTGTGGCATCATCGTTCACAGCAACCTCAAACTCTTGGGCTCAAGCAATCCTCCTACCTCAATCTCCTCAGTAACTGGGACTACAGGTACCTCCCACAACGCCTGGCTAATCTTTCTATTTTTAGTGGAGTTGGTGTCTTGCTCTTGCTCAGGCTGGTCTCCAGCTCCTAAGCTCAAGGGATCCTCCTGCCTCGTCCTCCCAGAGTGCTGGGATAACAGATGTGAGCCACTGCACCCAGCACACTCTTTCTCTCTTGAATATATAAATAAAAGATAACTGAAAACCATAGTTTACATTTGTGCAAAAACAATAGCTCAAATAAAAGTACTTTCATATCATTAGTTCAGATAAATAAAGAGAGATAGATTTTTTTTACTGTTGATTTTAATGATTAGGAATTTGAGACAGGCTGCCTTTCTCCAGATCTCTCAGAAGTGAAGGGACGTGATGACTGTGCCTTGTTGCTTTCCATTTGAAATCCAGCCATTTATTCCGCACCATGCTGCTTAATGCTTATATTTAAATGCCTTTTTAATTACAAAACATTCAGCTTTTCTTTGGCATCAAATATCATCTACATGTGTTAAACTCTTCCCAAATTGGAATATGAACATTTGGGGTAGAAGAAAACTACAGAAGAGGGCATATTTATTTATACATCAACAAATTTTAAAATATGTAGTCATTTCTGGGCCCTACATTTTTAGCTGCATCTACTCACATTTTTAAGTGCTCTAAAACACACCTACCTTGCCCACTGGTAGGTGTTGTCAGACAATTCAAATTAGTTATGGTGCAGTGACTTCTTAAAGAAAATTATAGCTTAAACCATATACTTTAAAAAATAGACCTTTTAAAAATTGTTAGGTTTTATGAGGTTTTTAATTATTTTAATCTCACATTTCAGCATAGAAATCTTCTCCACTGCCAAGTTAAATCTTCAGAAGAAAATGAAAGATAATTATCTTTTTACATTACATGAAAATTAATGATATCATCAACACTTACTATAGAAGTTCTTTCAAGAAGTTAACCTATTGCAGTGTCTTAATTTGAAGTAAAAGTCTATTTTAAGCATTTGTCTATGAATATGTAATTAGAATTAAAACAAGGTTTTCTCCTTATGCTATATGCTTATAAAAGGTATTTCAAAGGAAAAATGTGAATTAATACATAAAATTCACAATCTAAAAGAATTTTACTATATTTCTACCTTGGTTCAAGTTTCCTGCTTCAACTAGAATAAATTAAATTATAATATTTAGGTGAATAAACAATAGACATACATATGATAAACACTTTTTCTCAACTGAAAAATAAGGGTAGGACACAGTGTATCACAGACAATCTGGAAGTCTAGTACATTTACTGCCATTATTGCTGTGTATGCTCTTTAAACACCTGCAATGTGGGCCAGGCGCAGTGGCTTAAGCCTGTAATCCTACCCCTCTGGGAGGCAGAGGTGGGCAAATTGCCTGAGATCATGGGTTCAAGACCAGCCTGAGCAAAAGCGAGACCCTGTCTCTAAAAATAGCCAAGCGTTGTGGGGGACACTTGTAGTCTCAGCTACGGGGGAGGCGGAGGCAAGAGAATCTCCTGAGCCCAAGAGTTGGAGGTTGCTGTGAGCTGTGATGCCACAGCACTCTACCAAAAGCAAAAAAGTGAGACTCTGTTTCAAATAAATAAATAAACACCTGCAATGCAACAGGAACTGTCATGTATACTTTTACTAATTTTCTCTAATGCTTTATCGCTAGTTCAAAATTGGTCTTACTCTGTTTACTTATAAATGAGCAATAGACTCATATAGTATATAGAGAATAAATATATGGAGACTAAACTTTGTCAAATATCTTGGCACAATAAGACGTGAGTGGAGATTCATGTGTGGGTCAAAAATTATCTTTTTCCTCTAGATTATGATTCCAGTACAAACCATGAAATTGTCCAAATTAAGCTTTATTCCCCACATGTGACATTTGTTCTACATTTTTTACCGTGTTCCTTGTGGTCCCTTCAGGCAGAATTAGATTCAAGAAAAAATGGACCTTACCATTAAGCTTAAAGAACTTAAGAACTTTCTTTTTACAGTTTTATTCCCTAACACAAAGAAACAACAACAAAAACACAAGAATAAAGGAAACGGAGAGTACATAAAATAAACAGCTTAACATATTGTACAATTTTCAAAGTGTAATTATAGAAGATTATTTTAGAGATTTGATTTTCCAATATTTAACTCCACCTCTTCAGCATCTCCATTCTTTAAAGAGTGATTATTCTCATTCCATCAAATATTGGCCATGCATACTTGTTCAGGGTTGGAATCCCTAGTCTTCTGGGGTGGTGGCTCATGCCTATAATTCTAGCACTCTGGGAGACCAAGCCAGGAGAATCCCTTGAGCTCAGGAGTTCCAGATCAGCCTGAGAAAAAGTGGAACTCTGTCTGTACTAAAACTGAAAAAACTAGCCAGGCACGGAAAAACTATGCAGGAGGCTGAGGCAGGGAGATCACTTAAGTCCAGGAGTCTGAGGTTGCTGTGATCTGTGATGCCACAGCACTCTACCTAGGGTGACAGAGTGAAATTCTAGAGAGAGGAGAGGAGAGGAGAGGAGAGGAGAGGAGAGGAGAGGAGAGGAGAGGAGAGGAGAGGAGAGGAGAGGAGAGGAGAGGAGAGGAGAGGAGAGGAGAGGAGAGGAGAGGAGAGGAGAGGAGAGG
>CAUYPK010014389.1:0-43875 GCA_963574355.1 Loris lydekkerianus
AGGAGGGGAAGGGAGCGGAGTGGAAAGGAGGGTAGGGGAGAGGAGGGAGGGGGAGGGGAGGCGAGAGGAGAGACGAGGAGGGAAGAGGAGAGGAGGGGAGAGGAAGGGAGAGGAAGGGAGGGGAGGGGAGAGGAGAGGAGAGGAGGGGAGGGGAGGGGAGGGGAGGGGAGAGGAGAGGAGGGGAGGGGAGGGGAGGGGAGGGGAGGGGAGAGGAGAGGAGAGGAGAGGAGAGGAGAGGAGAGGAGAGGAGAGGAGAGGTGGGGAGAGGAGAGGTGGGGAGAGGAGCGGCAGAGCCTGAGAAGGAGGGAAAGTGAGCCGCGGGGAGAACGCAGAGATGAAATACAGAGCCCTGTAACTCCTAACTCTCCCCTATCTCTATCGGCAAAGCCGGACACGGGAGATGACTAAAAGCGTGACTAGGAAGATCTTCCTCGGAGTAAACTGAATTATTTTTTAAATGGGAGGGAAGGAAAAAAACCTTCAGATAAAATGAGATATTTGTGGCATACTTGGGGGGGGGGGGTAAATCTACTGACTTTGCTTCCTCCTGGGTATATTTTCATTTTCACCAAGACATTAAACTTGAATTAGTTTTTAACTGAAACAACATCCGTAATTCCAAAGGCCAATAAAACCCCGGGTGGATCCACAGGTTTATTTTGTACCAGGTACAACATGGAGCAACTCTAGGGGGAAATGTGCCTTCATAGAAATAGCCACAGAAATGGGGTGAGGTTAGTGGAGAAACAAAATGCCAGAATTTTCCAAAGAATCCCGCCTCCACCCTCCAAAAAGGAATAGGAAAAAAAAAAAAAAAAGGAAAAACTCCAGTGTTTGGGAGTTAGACATTTATTACATATTTAGAGCTTCTCCCGGACGCTTTCCCCTAAGTCAGACGGCCCAGGGAGCCCCACGGCAAAGGGGCAATGCTGTGTCTCTGCTCGCACCCTGCCCTGCCTGCCTTTCTTTTTCTGAAAAAAACAGAGAATGTTGATGCCCACGAACTGCTTAGAAAGAAAAAAGGGCTCGCTGTAGTCAAAGCTGAGCTAACCAAGCTTCGCGCATTTTGCCTGGAGAAAGAAAAGGGCTGGAGTCTCCATGGCGACCCAGGTGGGGGGGGAAACGGCAGCTCCAGTTACAGAAAAACACGTTGGACAAAACTTTCCCCGCTCCAGGCAGAGAAATGAGCCAGCCGCGTGCCCTGTGGAGGGTCCGGGTCGGCGACGCTCGCGGGGGTCGCTTCAAACCCCGCGCAAGTCCCCGGGGCCACAGCGATGGTTCCGGAGCCGCTCCGGGTTCAGCACCAAGGCCAGAGCGCAGGCTGCCGCCTCGGGTCTGCAGGACTCAGCGCCCTGGGTCAGGGAAGTCCCTCGCTCTATAAAGAAAACACCCTTTGGTTGTGCAGAACCTGGATATCAAATTATCCGCGGAATTATGTGAGGCAGAAGAGCTTGCAAATCATCCATTTTATCCATCCATGGCTGTGCATCGGTAACTATTTAAAATCAGTAGCACTGAAACAGGGAAAGACCTGAGCTGAACCGAGAATGGAGAAGCGATCCTGTCCACAAGGGGGGAAGCGGGAAACACACACCAGCCCTGGAAGGGAGTTGCTCGTTTTGGCGGAGTCCCATCAGCTTACAAAAGCCTCTGATCATCCCTCACTCTCTCACACCCCTCTCTTTCACTTTTTATTGGACAGACAGGGCAGAAAGGCGCTGTGGCAGGAAGCCGGTCAGCTAGAGACCAGCCAACCAAGTTCTGTCTAAGGGCCCTAGGACCCGAGAGGGCGGAGAAATAGTTCCTCCTAATCCAGACCTGACAGGTTTCTGAGCAGAGCTGGGGAGCTCCTGGGAAGGAGGGGAGACTGTGTGAGCAGGATGGGACCCAAAGATTATGCCTTTGGGCCGACACTGGGGCGGTTGCAGGCAGAGGAAACTGAGAGGACTCACTGCCCCTAATATAAACAAGGAAGAGGCTGTGCAGGAGAAGGTTCCATTCAACCTTGATATTGAGAAAGCAGGTAAGTCCATGCTGCATCCTCAGAAGCTGCCTCTGCCCTGCTGTGATCTTTGGTAGTAGACCTCCTACCAGCACCACTGATAAGATGAGGAAAAACCAGTGCAGGAAGGTGGCCGTCATCTTTCAACTAGAAAGCCTTTGAAGAGTGGTATCCAGGTGTTACAAGGTGCAGTTTGAATTGTGTAGCCTGGTCAAGGTTTGCAACTGGGTGGAAGTGATGATAAGGTTTCTGGAATCCTCTCTTTTGAGGATGCACCGGTGCATGAGCTCTTTAGCTGCTTCTGGTTTGTTCTTTATAAGGGTGAAGAAGCTATATTCTGGTTCCCTTGCTGGGCTTTCTAGTCTTGAGCATGTTGTTGTTTTCTAGACATAATGCATGCAAGTACTCAGGACATGGTTCAAGCAGTCTTTATTTAACGTTTGTTAGTGAAGGCAGAACATTTATTCCAAACCTGGGCAAAAAGGTGAGAGATTACACTATTTCTTACGATTCAGTTCCTGATGGGTGTTGACAAGTTCATGTAAGATTTAATTTATAAAAGAGTGTCTACCTGCAGTAGAGAGAATCAGCGATGCATCGAGTATTGCTAGGACTTAAACAAAGCTCCTACACCCTGGCTTTGTTCCAGGTGACATTATCAGCAGAAGAGAAGTAGACATCAGTCTTGATGATAAAGCCATTTGAGAATATAGATTGTTAGATAAACAGAGTAAGGTATTGGTGACTTTTAAGGTTCAGTTTATCTCATGAATCAAAAAAAGAGGAATTATATAAACAACCGAGGTACAGGAGATTGCTCAGTCAATAATCTTTAGTTCTGGTAGATTCCATGCTCATGTAGTCAGTGCTAATTTACTAAACTATAACTTGACTTCTTCCTAGGTGGCTAATTGCTGAACAAAGTCACTATGCCTTTATGCAGTCCATAGCATACTCCAAAACAATTGGTTTACCCATTTCATATAAGATTTGTTAAGGAGGCCAACTTACTAAAAATTCACCCCCGTGTACTTGTTCCATTTTGCAACATTAAAGAAAATTATTTTGATACCTCACCTTGTCACTTCCTAAACATCAGTAAATATTGCATGCATCAGTAGGACTTAAGTCATTATTTAATATATAGGTCTTACATAGACTGTTTCCTTTAAGAATATAAAAATATTTTCATTCACTCTCATATTTCTTTATCCTTTTGCAAACCATGTTTACTTTATAGGATTAAAAAATCATGAGACTAGCTATTTAATAAGCAATAGCAAAAAATTCATTGGAGATTAAAATAGGCAAATATGCCCTTATGCAATCTTAATGCCATTCATTGATTTGCATAGGTAAAAAACGTTTCCATCTCAATGTTGACCATGCAAACCTTCATGAAAACAAGATAAACCCTCTTTATGGAAAGGCAGGCAGGCAACATGAGGCTCTTCTCTTTTTCACCATCTCTTCCTTAATCAAATGATATGTAAGTAATATGTCGATTAGTAAAGGAAATGAACAGAGAGAGGCAGAGTGAAAGGCAGGAAGAAAGCAAGGGGAAGAGTTGCTTATTTGGCCAGCTTTAATGAGATGATACTTTTCAAAGCAAGTTTTGTTTTTGTTTTTTTAATTCATTGTATCAAGATTTTGCTGGGTGGACCTGAAATGTTTGAATTCAATAAATTTGGATCTGTGACTTATTGAGATGACATTTGTTCATTCTTTACCTTGGACAATTGATATTTAAGTACTGAAAGAGAATTGATTCACTCTGAAGTTTCACAGAACTAGTAAACTTGATGGTATCAATCAAAGAGGAATTGGCAGCTATGTTGAAAAATCATCACAACACTTTCATTGAATTAGAGTTTTCTTCTTAATAATAGTCAAAGTATTGGGGGAGAAAGAAAAATAAAATGCAGCTATTTGAGATAAAAATACATTTTTAAATATATTTAAAATAGATTTTAAATAATTAGAAATAATTATTTCTAGAGATAATTAGGATCCATTAGAAAGAAGAGATCGGCGTAATTGCAGTTAGTGCCATAATAGTATTCTGAATTTTCTCTGACAAAGTGCTAAATACACATATGCTTGATAACATTTTAATAGCATTAATTAATAGCAAAATTATTTTTGTCAAATAAAGAAGTGTCATCTTTAAAAGAAGTCTGTGTCCTCTCTAAAATGTACCCGATTCAATCATAGCTGCTAATCAACTATAAATGTTCACTTATTTATTTATTACTGAATTGAATTGTTATTTCAACAAAACTTCAGAGAGTGATTTTGCTCAAAGGATGACATCACAATGGCCATTTAAATCGCTATTTTGTCCAAAATGCATCCAGGCCGTCAATCAACTTTTCTCATTATAATATGTAAAGTTAACCTTAATTTTCAACCAAATGGCTATTTTATTAATATCTATACAGATGTATTCAAGTTAGGTCAAACCTATTAACCCTTTCAATCTCACATTTAGAATTTTCTCTCTATGACTGTGCGTAGGACCATTAACCACATGCTTCTCTTAGTGAGCAGATTTTGGCTAAGATTCACCACCAGCCTTATCCCCAGTCACAGAGATGTGGTTTCTGGTATGAAATTTCTACAAAAGGAACCTAAAAGTAAAAAGATCCTGATTTTTAACAACAATTGTTTTGGGATTGAATCTAAATGTATGGGTATTATTATATGTGAGAGACATATCTATAAATTAATTAAATCCTGATACTGTGGCAGTTTCCTCTTTAAACTTGTGGGCATTCACTTTCTTCCTACCCAAGATGAGAACTGTGGATTTTTTGAATGATGCTTTGAATTTCCTCCATATCATCCAGCAGGACCTTGTACAAGTTTGGCAATGAGCTTGGTAGCTGGTGTCCCTTCATGATTGAGAACACAGGCCCTGGTGTCTCACTGGCTCATTCGCATCAAAGTCTAGGCCTATCAGTCAGTTTTTGTCAGGTTCGGTGTAGTAACAGCAACCCCACATCTTGGTGGCTTTACATAACAGAGTTTTACTACTCCCTGCAGCTGCTTGCCTTTGCTGGTCATCTGTGACTATGCCCCCAATGTATTCTTCACCCCCAAATCTAGGCTAAAGGACCAGTCTGATATAGAACATTTCATTCCAGTGTTGTCAGAGGGAAAAAGGAAGGTCTAGTTAAGCAATGGCTTAAAATTCCTACCCAGATATGGTGCAAGTTATCTGCTTACGTTCCATTGACCAGGACACATCACATGTCATACCAGTGCCTATGGCCAGAGGAACCGAACCAGTATATTTCTCCCACAGTGCAGCACTATGGGTCGTGCAGCAACAGGTGAACACACACCATCTTCTTACAGAGAAGAAAAGGAATAATTGGGGACAATTTCATAATCCACACTAATTGTGTGACCTTAATCAACAATATGCCTTGGTTTCCCTATTTATAAAATGAAAGTAATAATAATATGAACCCCAGAAATATTGTGAGGATTAATGTGATAATGTCAGGTTCTCAGCACAATTTCCAACACAAAGTAAGCCCTTTATAAATAGCAGATGCTGTTATTCATTTGTTACAATGTGGCATTAATTTCAGTTCTCAGTAAGGCTATGTGTACTGTATTAATTTGATCATTGCTGCAACAGAACATCTCTAATTCTCAACAATTTAGCAAAATAGAGGATTTTTCTTATTCCCATAAATCTAATTGGTTGATGCCATATAGGGACCCAGGCGGATGAACACTTTGTTATCTTTAGCACATGACTTCCAAGATCTCCTGAGGGTTGATATCGAGCTAGCAGACACAGGGAGAGGGAGAAGGTGATCATGCAGGTTGTACCCATAGCCTACAGTCGTAGCTAGCTACAAGAGTAGCTGGAAAGAGCAGTTTAGCTCTGTCCTCAAGAGGAAGAGGAAGAGGTAGGGTGAGTGCATTGGAGTCTTTGGCATATATACCCAATATAAATGTCTGGCATCAAAGAAATACAGGTCATATGGGTTAGGAATAGGGTTGGGCAGAAAAAAAATGGTTTGTCCTTATGGTGAAAAATATCTCTGTCTCTGTTAGAGATAATATTTTGCTGTGCCCTTGAGTCATTCTTCAGTGTATTTTTTTTTAATAAATTAGTTGGGATATTTTGACTTTTGGAGCGGGTGTAAATGATGCTTAACAAAAGAGATGCAAATCCATAATGTTTGACTTCTGTTAGCTGAACTGTTGAGGTAGACACAAAGAAAGAGAGGCAACTTCACAACCCATGCTCAAGAGCGACTTTCTAATCCCAACAATTACACCCACATCGTGTCTGAGGATGCTGAAGAATTAGATGCTGTCTCCCAATATCTGCTACTTGCTCTTGACTAGCAATCTGCATTTTGTTTTGAGGCACACAAAAATATCTATAGGTTCAATACCCGCTATATGTTCAGGTTGAATTAATCTAACTGTAGTCAATGTTCTCCTGAAAATAGACCATGAATTTCTAAGTAGTCTTTTGAGAACCTCTGCTTGCCTCAAGAAAGTCAAATACCCTGGCAAACTCACCCATACCTTCACATTAGGAGCGAGAGACCAGCTTTAATGCTAAACTCACAAACTAGAAAAGAGAAACATCAGAGGGAAATATCTGAAAATGTTATGAGAGAAAGAGCCACCATGCTTCTACCTCTCCTATTCCATTCTCCCTCCCCTAACTCAGGTGCTAGAACCATATCCATCCATGCAGGTCCCCATGTCACCAAACTGAAGCAGTGAACACCACTAATGCCTGCTAATCCTTCATGGAGTGGTTACACTGGAGGAGGAAACCTGACCAGTTTAAGTATCTTGCCATTCCAGTGTAAATAACGTCTCACAATGGAACTTCTGTTTAATGAGAAGTCTCTCAAAGGAAGGGTTTGTTTCACCGCCTCTTTCCATCATTTCTATAGCAAAGGGACCCACCTAAGTCACATGAAGAAGAAAGTAGGCAGGATGCTAGGTGAGTCCAAAGCATGTGATATGAAGAGTCGGTGGGAGAAGGAGGTGTGTTTTCCCTGGAGAATACTTGGGGGAGGGTACATGATAGTTGTTTTCAGGGAATCTTGATATTTAAAAGTGAAGGAGGGATTGGAATTTTTCTACTGGACTTTGAGGGGTAGAATTAGAACCTAGCAGGAGAAGTTACAAAGTGGCATGGTTTGGTTCAATGTAAGAAGAATTTTCTGTACTCAGAGCTGGGCAGAGGTTGATGTGGCCTGTCCTCTCCATTTGCACTGCACTGAGCTCTCCGTCCATCCCCAGAAAGTGGAAGGAATGTCTTTTAAAGTCCCTGCCAACACAGGCCATGTCTAATCCTTGTGAGAGAAGCAACACCCTTCCAGTCCAGTCTTGAGATTAGACTGGAGCTCCGCAGACTATGGGGCCATTGCTTTGTTACTTGGGGACCCATCATTTCTCTACAAAATAAATGAATCATAAAAATGATATTCCAGTTCACACATGAAACTTGTGGCCAGTGAGAACAATCTGGAATGCAGCGGTCACGTGACTAAGCTGCAGGGCTACAGGACTCACCACTTACAAAAAGGTTTACCGTTGATCAACGCAGTCAATATGCTCCGTCTTTGGTCAAAAGATAGGGAATAAAATACCTGTCTGGAGATGTCCCCATAGCCTCATGGTCTTTTCAGAGCTGGGACTTCAAGACAGATCAGCCGGGAAACACTTCAGATTTGCAGACAGTTCTGATGCACAAAATAGGATGCTAAGAAGATGCACAAGGGCTGTCCAGAAAGTATCCAGCCACATAATGTGGAAAAGCGTATTAACAGTGGCTGGGTACAATCCCAACAGTCCTTATAACTCCTACCCTTGAGGAAACTGGTTTCAGTGATGGCAAAGAAGGAATAGATTCCTTCTTTAACAATCTCCTGAAGTTTCACCAGTGAACACCCCTAAATATATATTTACCCTCTTGAATTTTTATCAGCTCCCCCCTCCAGGGTGGCCAGGACCACACAGACAGGATGGCGAATGAGGAAATTATTCTGTGTTGCCAGAAAGGGATTTATTTGGAGAAAACAAGGCTGAATTACACGGCCCCTTTTCTTACCAGCAGTTGGAAAGTATTGGGCCCTGTGCCAAAACTCCACGTCTCCATGACCGGCCAACTGTGTCAGGTGGGTCTCTGGGGGGGAAGAAAGTATCAGAGGAGCTAGGTCAGTAGTTCCCAAAGTATGTCCCCCAGCCGGTGGCAGCAGCGGCGCCAGGGAACAGACTGCAGGGCAGCCTCCAGCTCTCACCAGATCCACAGAATCAGCATCTTTGAAGATGGAGCGGGTCATCTGCAAGTCCCCTGCCAGGACTCTGATGCACACTAAAGTGTGAAAACTTCTGGCTTAGGTTTACCTCGGCTGTGCTCTAAGGAGGAACTGTGAGACAAGACGGCCGCCTGCCCACAGCAGAGACCCTGGAGTGTGTGCTCGAGCCAAAGCTAGGCACAGGCACACCTGGAGATGGAGAAATCAGCCTTACCTGCCACTGCATGTGGAGATTTAACCGGGACTCAATGCCTGGCTAGAGTAAAAAAGCAATATCAAAATGCTTTTGGTGCAACCGATAAAATATGCATGATCAGGCTAAGTTGCACAGATTCTGGGCAGAAAGCAAGGGCTTCTGTGTTGCTCTTGTTATATAAATAAAATGCTTAGGCTTTTGGAATTATAGTTAATCCATCCAGAAGAGATTTTTATTTTTGTTCTTTTTAAAATTAATAGTCTCCCCTATTATCCTTTAAATAAAAGACACTATCAGTGAGTAAGAACGGTGTACTCTGGAGAAAAGCCATATTAAGAAAATTAAATAGAGAGTTTATCACAGAAACCTTCATGCAGTTGAGTAAGAATTAATTATACTTACATAACATTTACTTTCATTCAAAACCTCTCTTGACCATCTTCATATTGCCAGAAATTGGCCTTTGATAGCTAAGTCCTGAATTGCCATAGCTTCTTGGATTTAGTCAGTCAACAAATCTCTAATACCTACTATCTAAAGAAGACAAAGGGGGAAATAGACAAAAAAAAGTCCAGATTTCAGTCCTCAAAGGACTTAGACTTTAAGAAGAGTATCAATGAAACAATAACGCAAACAAAAGAGCACAGCATTAAACAAAGACGAGAGCAGTGCTCGACGTTCAGGAAAGAAGGAGAACATTAACAAGGGCCGGCGTCAGAAAACATCCGAGGGCACGGGGAAAGTGAAGGAGTCCTGGAAGAAGAGCAGGGTTTGGATGGTTAGCAGGGTTTTCCCAGGGGACAGTAGGGCTTTCCAAACAAGGAATCCACCTACATCTGGGGAGTAATGAGAGTTGGTCAGACAGGGGGATAGTCCCTCACAGCACGGAGACGTTAGGGAGCCAGGCATCGGCAGGGCACGTGAGCTTGTGCATCTCTGAGAAGTGATTGCTAGATTGAGGAGTGGAAGGGGACATGCAAGAGATTTTAATCTGGCGGCCATGAACAAGACTGACTTGGGAGGAGATACCAGGACTAGTAGGCAGCTGGAAGACTGATGGGAAGGGGAGAAGCCCCGCGTGTTCTCAGACTAGTACAGTAGCAAGAGAAAAATGGCCCAGCCTTAGTGCCATCAGTGGTGTGGAAGCTGATGATGGATTCCGCCCAAAGAAAGCTACACCACTGCACTCCAGGAGCAAGAGGGAGCACGCGTGGCCACCCGCCAGGTGCAGGTGCAAAGTGTTGAGGTCATTCCAGTGAATAAAAACATGCTGGGAAGAAGGCCTCACGGAAGAGCCTGTGAGGCCCTGGCCTGTTTGTTACCTTCACGGGAAAGCAGTTGGCCGGCAGAGTTTAAGAGCTTGTCTTTGGGGATTTGTCCTTCCTAGGGCACCATGGGGACCAAAGGAAACCAGGGTTATAAACAGGACATTTGTTAAGCCTGAATATGAGCGGACCATTTCCTTTTGTGATCTGGAGCAGAGAGCAGATAAGATTCCTTTCTCATGTGCAATAACAGCTTGGCATTTGTCTCATCGTCACTCACAGTACTATATGTCAGATATTTTCTCTGCCCGTGAAGTAACACTCGCGTATGCTTTCATGGAAGTCACAGGGAAGTTAGCCTTGCTGTGAACCCACGTGGACGGAGGCCCCATGGAGAACGGATCTATAGGGAAAACACAGAATGAGCTTTAAGCAGAGCCCACCTTAGTCTGCAGATAACCTTGATGTTAACTATGGATCAATATAAGTGAAAATGCAAGTCATTTTTACAAGATAAAAACAATAAGCTAAAATCTCTTGCTTTCAAAGACCTTTATTTTTCCAAGAAATACAATAGTTTATTTGGCCTACATCATTGAGATAATGGTATTGATTCTTGCTGCACGTTGTGTGTATAAGTGAACATTTTAAATTAGCCCATTCTGAAACTTGTAAGACTCAGCTGTCAGCAGGTGTGCAAAGAGGTTACCTTACACACAGGGTGGGTAATGGCTATAATGTGGGGTTATATATTTCACCTAAAATTCCTTGGTTACAAGTAGTTACCCAAATGATGCCAAAGTCACTCACAATTGTCTAGCGTGTAGAGCCTGGACTTCAGAGCAACTGATAAAAATATGACATTATTGTCATAGAGATACACAAATCTAGTGTGGGATAGGATAAATTAATGAAAAGTCATCAGCCATTTTCGAATAAACCCCCAATATTTTGATTAAGTCAATAAGGTTTTCTTAAAATAAGTAACTTTTAAACTGCATTAGAATTTTTGGTTACCTTCAACCAAGCTAAAGTAAATCATACTTTTATTACAAGAGAAGTTCCAAGAATTATCAGCACTAAAGATAGACTCCTGGCAAGAAGTCATGACCCTCGTGTGACTGCTGGGGCCCTTGCAACATGCAAGTACCATCCTAGCCCCTTCAAATCTTCATGGAAAGAATCTGTACGAGGTTGCCGCTTCCCTTTTTCAATTTCCAGAGCTTCTGATATTGCTAAAATAAGGTTGGATTTGATACATGGATAAACAGAGTGAGAAGCTGTGTGCTCATCCCAGCTTCCTCCGCGGCTGCCTCAGACATTGATGACCTGGTCGAATCATTTGAGCTTCACATTCCAACCATGGAACTGATCCAGTCACTCTGTCCCTTCACAGCACCCCAAGATTTCACAAAATAATCAACTGCATGAGAAGAAGACAGGAGAGATTTCATTGAGTTGGCAAAGAAAGGGAAAAAGTTGAATGAGACCTTGAGGCCTTAGCACATGAGAAGGAAGTTGAAGAGAGGGATGTACAGCAGTTTCTAATGAGAGAAAGAAAATAGAATTAAGACACGTGCAAAAGGGACTTGCTGAAATCAGAGTTTCTGATACCTGGAACTGTTTTATTATAGAAGGAAGAAAGGGTCATGTATTTGCTGTTATCTCAAAGAAAGCAAAAGGATTGACTAGGTGGCGTCTTAAACCACATGTGCAGGTTTGAGATGTCAATTAAAGTGTACTTGAAAATGCTACCCAGATGCAAAGTCACGAGGTCATGCTTGTGGCTCCTCCCTCTCTCCCTGGGCTCTGTCGCGGGGACAGAGTCTGCCAAGTACAGACTCTGCCAGCAAGGACCCAGCTGCACGCGATTGCATCCTCTGGGGTCTCTACCAAAAGTCTCACGGAAGAGCCATTCAGTGTGTGGTTAGGGATCGTATTTCCATAATGCTTAAAGTGTTCTGAGAACCTTCAGACACTATCAAAAATAGTTTTCTTTGGAAAGGGAATACAGACTATATTATTCCATGTAATCCAATTGTAGCCATTTCTCTAAGTTCAGTGAGGACCCACTGTAAAAGAAACTGAACACCCAAATACTGTGTATGTAGGTCAGAGGTGAGATAGGAAAGAGCTTTTTTCATCTCTTAGGAACTTGTACTAGTGAAAACATTTATTCTGGATGTCACCCAGATGCAATATTTGAATGACAGGGGAAAAAAGAATAAAGGTGTGTTTCAAATGGGGCAAGATGGCTGGGTCACATTCACCTCTCTAAGCCATATAAGCACAGAAGCACAGTCCAGGTCACTGGTTTCTGATATTTCTCTATTGGTAATATTCCAGGTTGCTCTACAGGTTTTTAAAACCTAAGCCCTCCTGTTGTTGGCCACAACCACATTTTCTTTCAAGAAGCCTCAGAGATTGGAGTTAACTTTGAGTGAGGAAATTCCATAGAATGAGCTTTGACAGACACCGAGCTCTATTAGACAAGTCATTTCACTTGTCTAGGTCAGGTTTTCTGGCTACAAAATAAGGACGATTGTGGGGAGGGAATCCCAATAAATTAGTGACCCGTTTTTCTTGCCCCTAAGAGGATATTGAAAATTATAAGAAATGATTTACCGTATATACTCAAGTATAAGCCGAGTTTTTTTGGCACAAAATTTGTGCCGAGTTTGGGTTTTTTGTGCCGGAAAAAACTTGGCTTATACTCGAGTATATAGGTAATGATTTCACATATTTTTTCAATGCCAAGCATACGTATTACTTCAGAAAGCAGATATGCTACTTATGGCTACTCTTGTAGGGCTTTAAAAGAGAAATAAATAGGTGTAAGGATAGACTAGTGACCTAGCTACATACCAGCCACCCACATCATCGAAGACAGAATGGCACACTCACCAACATGGGGGTGTGAGCCCATGTTTCCAACCGAATCGGAAATCCTGGGTTGAAATTCCATTTAACTCTGGGTTGAGTAGATAAATCTAAATATTCGATTAAACCAGAACACCCCAGTCGGAAGCATTCTCTGTCAAAGTTTCACAGTAAACTCAAAGTTAACACTCTCATGATTGCAAACAAGTTTCAGAATGTTTATAGATACATGTGTGTGGAGGTGGGAGGGGCCTCCACATTTATACCTCTGTCTCTATTGTCTCCACGGGGTTACATGTGTGCTTTCCACCCAAGTGACACTTTACAGAGCCATTCTTGGGAAACGTCTACCAATAGAAATGTAGAGAAGGTAGATTTGGGGCACAGCCTGATTTGCAGAAACCAATCTGTTCTTTCTCCGAGACAGCACTTATCTTTAAAGTAACATCCCAATTTTAACACTTCTGCAAAGCAGGGAATGTTTATTGCTAACTCAGAAAAGTAAACAGATTTTAACATCAGTGCTCAAGCAGCTTGACCAAAGACAATCAAACACTGTCAATTTACTGGGCCTTCCTCATTTATTTGTTGCACAAGTATATTCAATGTAGAAAAATTTGAAAATTCAGAGAAGCTAAATTTTTGAACAAAGGATGGAAGAAAGGAGGAATGGAAGGACGGAATAAAAGGATGGAGGGAGAAAAGGAAGGAAATAGCACATACACTTAAATATGTGGGTTTATTTATGCTTCTTAACTAAAATTAGATCACCATATATATATAATTTTGTCCACTAATCTTTCTACCTAGTAATATATCAATTCCTTACAAGTCAGAAACTGTGGGTGGACTGGAGATTTCTTTTTCTTTTCTTTCTTTTCTTTTTTTTTTTTTTTTTTTTTTTTTTGTAGCTTTTGGCTGGGGCTGGGTTTGAACCTTCCACCTCCAGCACATGGGGCTGGCACCCTACTCCTTTGAGCAACAGGCACCACCCTGGACTGGAGATTTCTTTGGCTTCACTGCCTGCACATAATGTGGGACATTGGGTAAAAGCCTTCCCATAGTGAATCCCATCTGATACAAGTTTTCAGGAATGATGTCCCAGTCATTAAGCCATGTGGCTCTCATAAGAACCCAGTAAGGGAAGGCACACCCTATTACCCCATTTTGTCCAGGGGTAGATTATCCAAGGTAACCAAGATCTACAATCAGGGTTAGAGACTCTGGCCCTGACTTCTGGACCCCTGGCCTTCACCTAGTCCCACCTCTGGTCTTTAAGCAATTTCCTAGACTTCATCAAGATCTGTGCTTCACAGGGAGTATTAATATCCACTGGCTGCAAGTGTGCAAGCTGTGTTCTTCCAAAGAGATTTTAAGAAAGCACAGTTTTGCAGTAGCATATTAGCTTCTTGAAATACTGTTACAATTTTTAGACTTGAGGGCGGGGGTGGGGAGGAGAGAGGAGAGTTTGGAAAGAGAGTGAAGGCGAGAGACATGGCCGGGGGCGGGGGGGGGGGGGGAGAGCAAAAGGAGCACAGTCCAGCTCAGGGCAGTTTCCTTAACAATAGCTCTTCCAGTCTAACTTGGCTGAATTTCAGGGCAAAAGCTGTTTTTCCCCCTCTGGGTTCCAAACTATTATTAGTTTCACATGTGCAAGAATATCATTAAAGCAATAGCATGATCGCTACTGAGATTATATACAAAAGATAAAAAATCTCATCCCCTCTGCCAGCCCGCCGCCCCTCCCAGGAGAAGCTCAACACCCCCAGACGGAGTCGCCCCTCCTTTTCTTAGCCCATTCTTCCCTAAAACCTTCCCCAGAGCTACCTTCACTGGGGGTCGGAGGCTTTTACTTCTTAACAAAATGGGGAAATACCTGTTTTTATTTTTAATGTGAGTTCTTTACCTTTCTTATTTTAAAACATTGAAAAATATTTTCTCGTCAAAACGGGATATTTAAAACTTCTCTCTGCAAAGAGATAGTAACCATAGTTAACAGCTGTGAGAGATGCACAAATTTAGGGAGAAGGTCCCTTCCCCTGGCAATGCTTCGTTTTTTAAAAGTACAATTTCACAAATATTATGATCCTGTCTTCCAACACCTCCTAACAGCCAGTGCTTTGGCATTACCCACACTTCACAGACAGACATACTGAGGCTCGGAAGGACGTGTCTCTTAGCCCCCAGGACGCGTGTGGTCTGTGGATCCCGGTCTGTTACTGCAGCCACTGTCTAAGCCCTTTCTAGAGCAATAACAGAACAGTAACACATTATTGGCATCTTTTTAAGTAAAAGAAATGAAGTCCAGTGGGAACAACTCTTGAAAGACGCTCTGCAATGGTCTAGCAGAATGACTAGTGAAGACCCTAGAGCCCGTTTTGTGACCCCTTGAATGGAAAACGACAGAGGCCACAGATACCAGGCTGGTGTCAGCAACAACTATACTCAGGCACATGGAGCTTGGGACAGCCTTGGCCGCCCCAAAGATACGGATTTGACAAATCAGTGGAGCTCCCCTTGTCCCCCCAACATGGGAACTTCGTCAGAGCCCCCATCTACAGTGATTTTAAAGGGCAGCCAAGATGGACAGCCCACAATAGCAAGTGCACACACAGCCCCACGTTCACGGTTCCCTTTAATAACAATTGTTTAATAGGAATATTCCCATGCCCAATGCACAAGGGCTTTCCCACTTGTAAGCCCACTTGCTCTTCACTCCAAATAGGGATTGGGTCCTACGGGGTCCTAATTGCCGTGGCAACTTTGGGGAAACAGATGCAAAAGATGTTTATACTGACAGGTGGCTCAGAACACGACAGCTGTGGTGGGAGACTGTCCCTGAAATGGACACGTGCGATTGTCGGGTCTGCACAGACCTCTGGTTGAGACAAGGCTTCAAAGGCAGAAGCTTCCCTGATGGTGGGGGTCATCCAAGGTGGCCGTGGGGCCCGAGGCTTGCAGAGACAAAGGAGCAGAGTGCAGGATGACAGCAGCTTTCCAGCCCAGGGGGAGGGGTGAGGAGGGGTCTGTCTCAGGGGCATGGGGACAGGCCGCAAGGGGTGGGCACACCAGGATCAGGGTGTTGGCTATCCTTCCAAAGGTGACAGGAAGCCAGAGCAAGATTCTAGACGAGTATGAACCTAATTTATGGCTTTCACATGAAAGCTATAACCCAGTTATAACCTAAGAATATGGGGAAGGGAGAAAAGGAGGGGAGGGAGGGGGGAGGGGGGCAGAGGGAGGGTGATTGGTGGGATTACACCTGGGGTGCATCTTACAGGGGTACATGTGAAACTTAGTAAATGCGGAGTGTAAATGTCTTAACACAATAACTAAGAAAATGCCAGGAAGGCTATGTTAACCAGTGTGATGAAAATGTGTCAAACGGTCTATAAAACCAGTGTATGGTGGCCCATGATCTCATTAATGTACACAGCTATGATTTAATAGTTAAAAAAAAAATCTGGTGGGTTGAGATGCTAATGATGGAATTCAGGGCTTTTAGTAAGCTGGTAGGAAGATTCCATCATCTTCTTCCTAATCCATTAGGAGGTTTCAAAAAGGTTTGGATGGTGTTAGACCTAAAAGACTTAACCATAATCGAAAGAGTAATAGTATGGTACAGCGTTGTCCCTTCTGGACAGCCTGTTCACTTCCTTTAGGTCTTTATTATCCTCATTTTATAGAGCAGAAAAGTGAGGCTCCATGAAACGGAATGGCCTGCCCAAAGTCACCCAGTGTTGGCTGGGGCTGCAACTCTGCACTTTTGAACCTAAACCTCAATGGCCTCCAGAGAGAGGGGTAGAAATGAGACCTGGGGACAACAGGAAGGGGACTGGGCCTGGCTTTGTGGGGCAGTTAGTAAAAGTGCCCTCCCCTGGAAAACAAGAGATCAGAGGAGGAGAAATGGTGAAATGGAATCTAATAAGAGTGACCCAGAAGGCCTTTTCCCAGCCAAGAGGCGAAACCTGGGAAGTTCTCTTTGAGGATCATGCACCCGTCTCTATCATCACATTCTCATGTACTTTAAATGCTCAGGAGGGGTGGGGAGGCAGTGAAGCTCTTTCTCTCGTATCAACTGAACATCAGTGTTCCCTGGGACAGAAAGTGCCAAAGACAACCCCCTCCTCCGCCCCTGGTCTGAACTGGGCACATACAGCCTGTGCACTTCATGCAAGAGGGCACCAGCCAAAGTGCCTCACAGCCTGATTTGAAATGAAAACGATGTGACTCGTAGCCTCCTTGCCTGTTCAGTTCCAAATCTGACACAATATAATTAGTAGAACGAGGAAAAGAAAAATTTAAATATTCTGAGAATGATATAAGTTAAACCTCTATAGTTACCACAGATTTATTCCTACAGCGTCTCTAGGTTTTGAAGTATTCCACACCACTGTATTTTTTTTTTTTCCCAACCACGTGTAATACGGTGCTACAGACGGGGCTTAGGTTTTCACTATCCCGTTTCTACACACAAACACAAGGGTGCGGTGGTCAGGGGTCTTCTCGCCAACTTCTCCCATGCCTTCGGGGGTACAGTTGGCCTTTGGCCTCTGGGCGGATGGGCAGGGTCTCTGGGGTAGATGGAGGGAGGGGACTGTTTTCTATGAAGGGTTCCCCACCTCTAGGAGCAGCCTGCTTGGGGTGCCGCCTGCCCCACCCTTCCTTGAGGGGCAGACTGTTCTGGAAGGCCACAACTTCTGGAGACAGTGGGCGACTGTTTTTGTTTTGTTTTTCTGCAGGTTTGTGGTATATTGCTTCATTCGCAGTTATTATGGGCTTCTAAATTCTCCCAGAAAAGTCCCTGCAAATCCCACCAATAACTCAGTGGGAGATGTTTGGCGGCATGGGTCTGAGGTAAATCTAAGTTTCATAAAAAGAAAAAGGAGATACTATATACATTTAGTACGTGTGTGTCCAAATCTAGTATATGTATATAGATGCATAAATATATATATACACACACACACCTACTGACACATACATACATATACATGTGTATATAGCACACACGTATACACACACATATAGGTATGCAGAGGGGATGTCGGAGGAATTCCAGTGATATGCGGAGAGGCCACCTGGCACTTGGCTGGACCTTGGGGAACACTGTGGTTGGGCTGCTCTTGCTCGGCTCTCCTCCGGTGTCTGTTCACACAGGACAGAGGTCCGTGGGATTCCCGTGGCTGAAGCTGAGCCGCAGCCAGCGCCTGGGCCTCAGCTCTGCAAGGACCCTCGGCGCTCCCAGCCTGACTGCTGCCCCACTAGGCCACTGGGATCACTGGGAAGCCGGGGGAGGCCGCCCAGCCCCCCTGGGCCTCGGTGCGCCATGGTGGGCCGCCGGTCCTGCAGGTCACATGGTGCCCGACTTGTCTGCGGAGCTGTTGGGGAACATTTTCTCGGTGGGCGTCACGGCCGGGCTGCCCACGCCCGAGCTGCTGCTGCTGCTGGACCGATGCTGGACCACCGGCCGCACGGGCCGCATGGGGGGCGGGCGCAGCTGGGCGCCGGCCAGGCGGGCGGACAGGGCCGGCTTGAAGGTGCTCATCATCTCGGTGGAGGAGCTGCTGCTGCGACGCATGGCGGCGTCGGGGTCGCGGATGACGATGGTGTGCAGGGGGCTGGCGGGCTCCGAACTGATGGGCCCTGGCGGGTTCTTCAGGGGCTCCAGGGTGTCCAGCACCACGTCTGGCGCCTGCTTGACCGTGTTCTGCCTCTCGAGTTCCCGCAACTCGTGCAGAGCCGTGCTCATGGTCTTCTCGATGTCCTGGGGACAGAGAGCACGGGGATCAGCAGGGCCACAGGCCTGGGGGCCGAGCCTCCCTGTCTGCAAACCCGCTGTGGGCCTTTTTTTTTTTTTTTTTTTTTTCTTTCTTTAAGAGATAGTTTCATTTTATCGCCCTGGGTAGGGTGCTGCGGCGTCACAGCTCACAGCAACCTCCAATCCTGGGCTTAGACGATTCTCTTGCCTCAGCCTCCCAAGTAGCTGGGACTAAAGGTGCCTGCCACAACGCCTATTTTTTGTTGCAGTTTAGCAGAGGCTGGGTTCAAACCCTCCACCTTTGGTATATGGGGCGGCGCCCTACCCACTGAGCCACAGGTGCTGCCCTACGGGCCTTCTTGGGGAGGTTTTCCAGGGAGCCTAAGGAAACAGACTTAATAAGAGCAGGTCAGACTACTGGTTAAGAGGGCAGGCTCTGGAGTCAGACCTGGGTTCAAATCCTGGTTTTGCTATTTCCTTTCTATGTAACCTTTGGCAAGTTACGTTTCCTCTCTGGGCCTCTAGAATCCTCATTTTTAAATTACAGATAATTATAATACACACTTCAGGGGGTTGATGAGTCTATTAAATAATATGGTTCTTGTGAAGAGCTTGGCGTGACACCTGCCTCAGAAAAAGCACTCAACAATATTGACAATGACAACAGCAATAACAGCTGAGGCTAAGCAACAGCCCACACCCTTTCCACAAATAATTCATTTAATTCTCATACTTAAGAGGTAGGAACTGCCATGATGCTCCTGTCACGTATGAGGAAACTGAAGCTCAGACTGGTTAAGTAATTTGCCCAAGGCCAAAGAATAAACAGCATAGCCCAAGTCTGAACCCAGGCAGTTTAGTATTATTTAAAAACAAAAAACAAGGGCAGCTGGGCCAGCTAAAACAACTGCAACAACAAAAAAATAGCCAGGCACTGTGGGAGGAGGGGGAGAGGAGCACCTGTAGTCCCAGCTACCTGGGAGGCTGAGGCAAAAGAATTACTTAAGCCCAGGAGTTGAGGTTGCTGTGAGCTATAACACCACAGCACTCTACCCAGGGTGAACAGCTTGAGACTCTTGTCTCAAAATAAAAAATAAATAAAAAATAAAAACAAGAACAAAAAACAACTTAAACAAACAAAAAAACATGTCCACAAAAACATTACTTGGAAGTTACATATCTGAATGTTCACAATCTCTATCCCAAAATAGTGAGATTGCTACTTTCTTCCCTGCATCATTACATTTTTGATTTTTAAAATATGGAGATTTTGAAAAGCAAGAAGAATCTTAGTCTGTTTAGTTTCTAAGGATGTTACATTTGAGTACTCATCAGTATGAGAGCCCTCTGAAGGACCCAGAGAGAGAAACAGCACCCCCAGGCCAGCTTGGGCAGCTTTCTAAGACTCCTGTGTCCTCAAGCCAGAGGCCACACTGGCGCTGGAAGGTAACATTTAATCCAGGACACAAGACCCTGGACTTCGGAGTGAAAAGACTTCACAGCCGCTCGCTGGCCGTGCAACCTTGAGGAGGCGTAGGTCACTTTGCCCCACACTTTGTTCATCTGTGAAAAGCCCACGTGTTTACTGTGAAGATGGAGTGAGATGATGGATGTGATGAAGATTTGTAACTGCCAGATTCCAAACTCCTCCTGGCCTCAGTTCCCACGACTGTTTACAGGGATGCCTTCACATCCAACAGACACAAGAGGACCTGTTTGAGGGCACAGGGAGGGACATTGCTTAAAACCACCACTGGCAGGTGCTGTGCACAACCTCACAGAGGAATGGCTAGTAAGCAAGGCCTGATTTCAGCTTGATTTTCCATAAATCCTGATAAAAGCGTGAGTCTGGTGAGATGGATGTGAGTGGAGCCCAGCGATGCTGTGGCCAGACTCTTCCCCACCCTCCTCTTCCACACTGTCCTTCCCCTGTCTGCAGGTGGCCTCGGCCTACCCTGGGCCGTGGCTCCGATCTGGCCACAGTCAGGCTCCCAAGTTCTTACTCACTGTCCCAGCCAACCCTTTTTGCTCTGTTGAGGGGCTATCGATGTCCCACTAACAGCTAATGTTACCTTTTATGCTTATTTTAGTCTTTCTCCCAGGACACTGGGAACTTTAAGAAGGGGCTTTTTATGCCTTATCCAAAAGGAGGTGGTGTGTTGGGGAATAGGGGGTGTTGCAGAAAGGGAGAGACAGCAGTCCTTTCCCTGGTTCTGCCACACCCCAGTCCTGCAGTGACATAGCTTTCCATGAGCCACCCTGCCATCACCCACTCTGCTTGAATTCAATACTGACTTCACTATTCTGTTTGCTCTAGTCCAGTGTGAGCTGTGTGGTGAAACTTGAATAAATAAAAAAATAACTACCTCCTCTCCACCACCGTCCCCCAGACCCCCACCACTCTACCCTGGCAGAGCATGAGCAGAGATGGAAAGCTCAGAGAAAGCAGCTGAGTTGTTTAGGCAGGAGCCTTGCATTAGTCTGAGAGGTGAGTCCCCAGAACAGAGCTTCAGAGAGGCAGTGGGGGCAGAGTGGAGAAGGTACCTCCCCCCAGAGTAAATCTTCCACTTCTAATGGTTGTGTTTCAAGTTCCCCAAACAGCCTCTTTAACTGGGTTCAAATCTAAATCCCAACAGACATCTTGAGAACAGAGAATTTGGGGGTAACTCTACCTACTACTTTGGGTGTCCAAACCACTGCTCCCCTTTGCAGTCTGCAAAGTAAAAGACTCTTCAGAGCTAATGCTGAGCAGGCCAGAGGCTGTCCGGTGGTTCTGGACTATTTATATATCGTTTACCACGCTTTCCCATTTGACCTTGGTCAGCAAAAGGGGATTTTGATGGCAGATATCCAATTAGACTGTAGACCCCTCTGCAGACTGAGGTGTCTACACACTGCATGTAGCAATCCCCAGGTGCATTCTTTGGGCTGGTCTTGCAAAATGCTCCGTGAATGAAGATCAAAGAAGTCCGGGAGATAGGGTGTTCCCTATTCTCTTTCTTGGAGATTCACAATGCACATCCACATATGTAAAAGTGCTAAGAAGTCTTGTAGATTAGCCATTCAACTGGGTCAGAGCAGCATTCTCCAAACTTGGTTGACCACAGAAACACTTATTTCCCACCTACCTCCCAACATCCGGGGATGGAACCTACTTTCAGAAACAGTGCTCTTAAATTGCATTTGGTTCTTTACTATGTGAAGGGCTCTGGGCCAGGCCTAAGGCAGCCCCTAATCATGACTGGCAGAACCTTCCAAACTGGTCAAGTTTCCAGATGATGGTGGCTGCTAGGGTGATATTCCTTCAAGGATGGAGAGACCAGCAGGGAGTCGGCTTCCTCTGCTGGATGCATGCCAAGGCATTAATCTTCAGGGATCCTCTGGGGGTGGGCATCAGGACACGTGGCAGAGTTAGACCCCTATATGTGGAGAGGAGTTCTATTTGCTAGGTACGTTGTTTCTGTGTTGGGTCCTCCCTTGAACCTTCCTAGCCTCCTCTGAGACTCAGCCTACACAACTTTTCCCCCTTCCTCTGTTGAACAGGGAACAAAATTCTCCACAACAGAATTCTCACAGCCCAGAAGGCTCTGCTTTGTCGCTCATAAGTGGGGAGAGGGTACATAATGGGTCCCCACCCCAAATTCCAGACAGGAAAAAAAAGGGAAACTTTTAGAAATATGATAGACGTGTCAAAAGCACATGCTACCAGTTACATAAACTGTTAAACAAGTCACAGTTCTATTCGTGTAAAAATCAGGTAAATTTCTCATCCAAATACAACAAATAAATGAAAAACAAATGAAAAAACCTATATGCACTTTGAAGACTCTGGAACATTCTTCCCTTCCAGCTTCAGCTATTTATTTCTTCCCACCCTGGGTTTCGGCTCGTGGTCACCCCAGGGACGTCTCTCCCTCCTAGGTGGAACCTCCACAGTTTAGGCTCTCCCCATGCTGTGTACCACTCGCTACAGGCACCCAGTCCAACTGTGATTTCACAGCTGTGTATGTTTATTGGTTGACGTCCCTCTCTTCTCAGAACTGTAAGCTCCATGTGCACAGGGACTAAGTCCATTTTAAGTCTTCATTATACTATCAGTGCACCGTGTGGTGACTGTCACACAGTAGATGCTCAATCAATAATTGCCAATGAATGAAGAGATGAATGAATGAACAGAGGAATGAATGAATAAGTGGACAAATGAATGAACATAGGAATGAATGAATGAACAGAGGAATGAATGAATGAGTAGACGAATGAATGAATAATTCGGTCAAGTCATCTTGTAGAGAGACCTACCATTACCCCGTCCCCATAATCCCCTCTCCAGCCCTGGACACTGAGGGTGTTCGGACTTTGCAGAAACCCTAGCCAGCAGCTGCAACCCACCGGCTTCTGCTCCTAAGGAAGGCCCAGCCGGGGGAAGGGCAGGCAGCTCCCTCTCTCATCAACAGGCTTAGCCTTGAGCCTGGAATAGGGTCAAGATGGTTTCCCAATCCACAGGTTCCCATCCCGTTGCCCCTCAGAGGGGGGTCTTGGCTGGTCCCAGCCTGCCTTCCCACTGGCCCTTACTTCTGCCAGGGCCTCAGCCTCCAGGGACTTGTGGTCCCCTAGGCTGCTGTGTCTCGTGGAGCTGCAGGTCGACCTCATGGAGTGCCCTTCAGAGAGCGCCTTCTTGTCAGGGTAGTTGATGCTGCCGGCACTCCCAAACGTCGCCATCCTCCGCTTCTCGGGGCTCTCGATCCTCCCTCGGGTGAGGGGGATTTTGTGGGGGCTGCTGGGGCAGGCAGCAGCCCGGGGTGGTGTGTCTATGCTAGGGCCCAGGCCCCGTGGTGGGCTGTGTGTGTCGCCACCGCTTCTGCGCCTGGGGATAGCCGCTCCATCGGATCGTAACCGCACTCTGCAAAGGAGCCAGGGGCAGGGGGGATGGGGCAGAGGTCAACCCTGGCCAAGTCTCAGAACGGGTCTGCCAACCCCCATGCCAAACACTACATGCTAGTCTAGGGAGCAGGTACAGTAAAGCCTCGTTCAGCCAGACACTACAGCTCTGCGATGAAAGGACTGGCTTGGCATAAAACTCAGCAACAGGGGAGGCCTAATCTGCACCCACAAAGCGATTTGGAGCACGGTGCTTCCAAGCTGCAGACAGCGGTGATGCTAATCACAAAATGAATCCTGCCTCCAGGTTAAGGCTAGGAGGATTTCAACCTGGAAATGCTTTGGTGCTAGTTTGGCCCACGATACATTCTGAAGCAGTTCAGACACTCTTCCAAGAATGAGCTTCTAGCTGGTCTGAAGCATTGAGGCTTGACTGTACCAAAGTTACTAGTACCCCACAAGCAAAGGAGGGGCCCCTGGGACCTGAATATAATCGAATCTTTCACCTATCTTCAATCTCTCCAGAAAAGGACTATTTCTATGAGGCTTTTTCAGATCTTGGACCGCCAAGCCATTGAAAAATAAGCACTGTCACTGAATATCCCTGCAAGGATTCGAATGTGATCAGGAGGGCAAGCCCTCACCCTGAGTCTCCTGCAGGCTTTCCTGCATCCTCTTTCAAGTCCACCTTGTTAATCTGTTAAATAGGCATAATATTCCTTGCCCACCTTCAGGTTAGTTTGAAAGCACATTGAAGATAAACAGTTCTACACACCAGAGATCTTGCTGCGTCCTATGGAATCACCAAAGATTCTGAGGACCCAGGTAGGGGAGGAAAGGCTGGAAGTGGCCAGGGGGTGGGGGAGGGTGGTGTGTTGAGAATGGATTTGACTAGAGACCAAGTTCAATGAGGTCAGCTGCACTTTGGATCCCAGTGCCAGCAGCCAAGCTAAGCAGTGCCTGTGAGTGCCCAAACAGGACCAAAGCAGAGGAACCAAAGAGAAGTATTAAGAAAACAAGAATAGGAAGAAGGGAGACAAGGGAAAGAAGAGGGAGAGGAAAAGAGGCAGAAGATACGGTCCTCCTAGGAGTCAGGGGATCAGGACGTTCTCATCCACCTGTCCCCGTCTCCCACATCCCTGCCCTTCACCATCCTATCATCACAGTGCCCTGAGCTATTTACTAAACTTAGTAGAATATGTTGAAAAGAGGCTGAATTAGGACATCTGCTGAAATAAATTCATGGAAGTGTGTTCCCATTGCAAGTAAGTTTTTCTTTTTTTTTTTTTTTTTTTTGCTTTCTCTGCAAATACCCACACATGTGAGTTTGTCACATGACCCCTTCCACTGGAAAAAACATCACAGTTTGAGAGTCTGATTAAAAAAGCAGTGAGAAACCATCAGCTTTTCTTTTCTTTCTCTTTTCTATTTATTGCCTCATTTATCTTTTTAATAACCATGTAATTTAGAGTACACCTGTTCTCAGAAGGATGGGTGTAGCTCCTTGCCTGGGAGAAAGGTCATGTGACACAGCCCCACCCACACATGGGGAATAAAAAATTTGGCAAATCTGCTCTCACCAAAAAAGTGGGTGGAGTCGAGTGTCAATTTCTCCCAACACATGTGTAGGTGTGAGTTTTCTGTTTGTGTGGTGTATTTCAGAGAGCATTGTGCTTTTATGCATTAAATATAACAACTCAGGTCTTCAACAGAAAGCTGGGAGGAGGTGCAGGAACTGGAGAGAGGTAGAGAAAACACCTGAGTTTGCATCCCTCTCTCTCTCATTTATTATTATTATTATTATTATTATTGTTGTTGTTGTTGTTGTTTTAAATACAAAGCAATGAGTTCCCAACACGTCTTTCCTCTTCCTACTCTCCCCCTGCCACCCAGGCTAGATCGTTTCATACGTGGCATTCTGGGGCCAAAGCCAGCCTGCCTGCCCAGTGTGCCCATTATCACATCTCCTGGAGAACAAGGGGCTACAGCCTCCGGCTTCTCTCCTCCCTGCTCCCTTGATTCTCCTAAATCAGATTTGAGCAGGCACTTCACTAGCAGGAAAAAATGAACCCACATTTCCTACCGGCCCATCACCCCCCCAAAGCCGTAATCCGAGATGTGCTCCGTGGGGGACTGGAGGTCATTTTTGGAGGAGGCCTTGTCATCCAACAGTGGTCCGCTGCTGGCCTCGCTGTCAGCCTTCTGGCTCAGGCTGTCGGAGAAGGCATCATCCCTAGGGCGAAGACAGACATGAATTGGAGGTGTCCCCTGCGGGACAGCCCAGATAGACGGGGCTACTTGATACCTGAGGGGCTGAATCAACACACGTGTTGCCGCTAATCTGCACCTACAGCTCCGGAGGAGCCCTCTGGCCACTCACGGACTTCCTCTCCTGCACACCCATGGCAACGCTCCTGGAGTTTCCACAGCAGGAGACCCTCTTTCCTCCCACCACCCCACATCTCCCTCCCACCTCCTCTCTGCTCCCCTAGCCAGGTCTCAGCCAGGACTCTCTAACCTAAGACAAGCTATGCGCTGAAGGGAGGACGGGAGAAATGACAGGTGGAGTGCGCAGGGTGAGTGCTGAGCACACAGCCTCTGTCTAGCTCCATGAGGAATGGTTTAGGGCTAAGCACGCCGGGAAGGCGGGGCCTCCATCCCTTACCACCCTACCCAGGGCTTGGGACAAGCCTGGTGGCTCACAGCCTGTCTGAGTGCTCTGACAGCCTCCTTCCACCCTCCTTCCAGCCTTCTCCCTTCTGTGACTTCCTCCTGCCCTCAGCGACCTGGGGACACTGGGAGGCAGCCAAAAGCTCTCCACTATGGCACTCCTCCTATACTTTGCTTTGGCCAGGCTTTTCTCCCGTCAAAACACAGGCTGTTAAGTCCCCTTCCCTTGAGTCTAGCTTGGAGGCTGATTCTATGCAAATCAGTTCGGCTGAGCCTGTCCAGAGCTCATGGGGAATGTGGGCCTTCGTGGCTCTCAAAGGAATAGAAACCATAGACTTTCTGTGGTAGGCATTTGGGATGCAGGGCTCTTTTTTTAACCTGTGAAATTATAAAAATATAGTATAAAAAATTAACTGGAAGTGAGGGCATGGTGTTTCTGCCCATCCCCTGAGACAGCCCCCACTGGAGTGCAGAATGGTGGGCAGTTGAGGAGGTGGTAGGCTGGCTACAGCTACAGGAAGGGCCAGGAGGAGAAGGCATATGGCAAGATCCTTTGGACACTGGAGGCCTGCGAGGGTAATGAATGCTGGACCAGGATGCTGGGCCAGGGGCAGCAAACACTGTCTCGTGTACTCGGAGAGATGAGAAATTTACATATTTGCTAAATAGATCACCATTTAAAGGGAATTAGATCTAACCCATTGGTAGAGAAGACGAGCATGTACCAGGGAGAGCAGGTCCCGGGCGCACAGCCCAGCACCCCTTCCAGGGCCCAGTCCCGACATCACTGACCTATTACATCACCTTTACAGAAGGTCCCCTCTCACTCACATGTCCTGCACCACTATGTACTGATGAGGGATGAGTCCGTCCACGCCGTTGTGCCGGCCCTCCCACCAGTCCTCCGAGGCGCGGTGGTAGAGGAGCAGTGAGGCCCCCTTCTTGAAGGACAGCTCCCGTGGGGACCGTCCCACATAGTCAAACTTGGCAATAGCCTCAATCTGCTCCACTTCTGGAAGGAAAGGGAGGGAAAGAGCATCCCTGAAGTTATCGGAGGGGCAGTCCAGGAGCCGCACTCAGATGGCCCTGGCTTCTGTGGGGAGGGACATATAGCATACTGGGTGAGGATGCGTGGGCTGGGGCTTGGCGGCTGGGATTCTAGGCTGAGGTCCACTCGCCACTCTGCAGCCTCAGGCAAGCCCTCCAGGTTCTCAGGATGTACCGCTGGAACTGATACCCACATCCTTATTTTCCACTGCCCCTCTGGGTCCCTATTCATGATGCTCATTCAAACAACATAATGAAGGAATTATTCTTCTACACCTTAACACAGTTCTATTTCTATTTTTCCGGGAGCCCTTTCCCTCTTTATCCACTTAAAATACTTTTAGTGGTTCTTAACCTTTAGGGAGGTCAAACAGATGGTGTATGTGGACCCTCATCTGTGCAAAATGTGGTACATGATTTCTAAGGGCTCATTGTTAAGGACTGAATTCTGTTTCCCAAAAGTTTATATAATGAAGCCTTAACCCTCAATGTGACTATCTGGAGATAGAACCTTTAATCAAGGTAATTGAAGTGACTAAAGTTAAATGAGGCCATAAAGTTGGGGCCCTAATCCAATAAGATCGGAGTCTTTATAAGAAGAGGGAGAGACACCAGCTATCTCCCTTGCCCCCATGTATGGCCTGTTCTCATAGAGGACATAGGAAGGGAGGCCTCACAAGAGACTAACCCCGGCAGCACCTTGAGCGTGGACTTCTAGTCTCCAGAACTATGAAGAAATAAATGTCTGTTGTCTAAGCCACTGAGGCTATGGCATTTTGTTATGGTAGTCCAAAAAGACCAATACACTCACCCACAGATTTAATATGGTGGGAGGGGGGAATTCTTATTTGCACCACAGCTCAAGACATCTACCTGTTAAACATTTAATCTTCTCCAGGCAGTGACAGGCCCTGACAGGCTAAAGCAATGAGCACATTTATGGCTTTTGTCCTTGAAGCACTCCTACTGATCAGCTCTGTCACCTCCTGTCCGTGTGACCTCAGGCAGGTCATATAACCTCTGTATACCTCAGGTGCCATACTATGTAGGGGGTGTTAGGAGAATTAAAAGCTCCTGAACAGAAATCCCTGGCATAGTACAGACATATACTAGGTATTTAGTTGACGGCAGCTGCCAGGGCTGATATAATGTTATTAATGGTTTAGCCTACAGGTAGGTGCAGAGAAGAGTTCCAAACTGCAGACCATACAGCTAATGATATTTGGGAGAGAGACTTTTTGGGGACTAGGGGGATTGTACCTACAACTTATTTCCTCTGTGTTATAGCTCATACCCTAAAGGGTGCCCACACTAGGTAGAAAACTGACTGTGCTTATAAACTGACTGTGTTTATATCTTAAATACTAAGATATTTAATATTATTTAAAGAATTGTTTTACCGTGATAGAACAAAAGAGTAGCAAAAGCAACCCCTGGTCTCCCCAGTCTGCAGATCATTTCCCCATACTGAGCTTCCTTGGGACTTCCTATCTGCTCCATTTATTGTGAATGATTTTGTTTCTGTCTGTCCATCTGTCTATCACAGAGTTAAGGTCAAAACATTTGTCTTTAGCACTTTTTAGCTATGTGATCTTGGGCTACTTTGTTCTCCTTTCAAAGCCTCAGTTTCCACATCTGTTAAATGGAAATGATAATAATAGTACTTCCCTATCTTATAGGGGTATTGGGAGGATTAAGTGAGAACATGAAGTGCTTGCACATTCCTCCAACATATAGTTACTCTGTGTGAGAGTTACGCACGTATTGTTATTGCTGCCGCTATGATCATTACTAGAGACTGATGCACTTCTAAGGACCATAGGTGACATGAAAGACCCATGAGCAGAGGGAGGAAATGCCTTTGTTCATCTTCCCTATCACCCCCAACACACACACACACACACACACACACACACACTCACTCCAGGGCTCCCCTCTGTAAGCTCCTGGCTCGAGAAGACCCTGCAGTGGCTTCGGGACGAATCCAGTCCCCAGTGACTCAGACAGCCTTCTGCAGGGAGTGGGCCTCACACAGTTAAGTCCGTTTTCCCCAGCTGGCTCCCTGACGCTGTCTTTACATGCTATTCTCACACAGGCTATGTGGGGCTTTGGAGGAGGAGGGGGAAGGTGCCAACACTGCTAAATGGGTCAAACGAACTCAGATCTTGATTCAGTCTCCTCCTCAGCAAAACAGGGAGATCTCAATCCTTCTCTCTGCAGCATCTTGAATCTCACACCCATCTCCGTGCTGGAACTGCCTGGTAGCCCATCTGCCTGCCTAGCTACAAGACACAGACAGGCCAGAGGGTTTGAAAGACCAGAAGCTGGGCCCAGGCTGCTACGTGCACTTGAAGGCTTACCCCAGGACTTCCTCTGACCCAGATTCCCCACACTGATAAAGGTGCTGACCAAGCAGAGGTTTGCTGATGCTCAGAGGAGCATGGAGAGGCTGCCTGGGTTCCTTGTTTCTGTTTTCCCATCCCCAGACCCTCTGGCAGTCACTGGATGGTGGCGCGGAACTGAACAGGAGGGGAAGGAGCAGCAAATGTACAGGAAGGAACAGGAGCAACAGGGCTGAACCACCACCTAAGAGACAGCATGTGTGTTTGAGATGTCATTACATAACTGTGCGTGGTAGAAACAGTAATAACAGCTACGGCTGATTAGTAAGTCTGTTATTTGGGTTTCTCATGCTTGAAACAGAATATGTGATTCTTCCCCTCACAATTCCCCCATACTCTGTCACTCAAAGGTCTTTAATACCCTTATCTTCCTCGTCTAAGAAACAAAAGCACTGCCTACCCACTTGCTGAGGTCAAAGCGTGGGCATGGGTTCTGAGGGCCACATCCCTAATCCATCAGTGACTCCTTTAAACTGTCCCCTGGATCTGACCACCCTACTGTGCTACCCAGGGCAGCCCACTGTTTTCTCAGTCTGGCCTTGTCAATTTTATACCTGCTTGAGTACAGCAATTTCTCCCCACAGCAGCCAGAGGGCCTTTTAAAACCATAAATCATATCATGAAACTACTCTGATCGAAACCCTCCAAAGGCTTTTTGTGCTTAGAACAAAACCCCAATGTCCTCCTTCCCTGCTCTGGGCCCTTATCTCACAAGCCTTCTTGATGTTTCTCCTCCAGCATTATATTTGACACCACCTAAATTCTACTATCAACATTTTTACTATACTAGCTTTATCACATGTTTATCTATCTCTCTATTTAATAATCCGTCTTTTCACCAAACTTTTTTTTTTTTTTAATAGAGCCTCAATCTGTCACCCTGAGAAGAGTGTCGTGGCATCTATGGCTCACAGCAACCTCACACTCCTGGGCTCAAGTGATCCTCTTGCCTCAGCCTCCTGAGTAGCTGGGACCACAGGTGCCTGCCACCACGCCCAGGAAGTTTTTCTACTTTTAGCAGAGACAGGGTCTTGCTCTTGCTCAAGTTGATCTTGAACTCTTGAACTCAAGTGATCCACCTGCCTCCCAAAATGCTAGGGTTACATGTATGAGCCACCACACCCAGTTTTATTCACCTTACTTTTTAATGAATTTTAAATTAAGTCACAGACAGTAGTACACTTTACGGCTAAACACTTCAGCATAAATATTCACAAAGCCTTCTTGATTCTTTTAAAACACGCCCAGTTTTTTGCTGCCACAGGGCCTTTGCATTTACTTCTTGATGCCCTCTCTGGGATGTTTTTCTCCCAGATCTTGGCATTCATCCACATTCATATCGATTAACCACTGTGTCCCATTTCCACATTTCCTGTGTCTGTACTCAAATGCGATTGCCTTAGCAAGGCCTTTCCTGACCACTGTCATCCAACCGCCAAAGCAATTCCTACCACCTTTTCTTGCTTTATTTTTCTTCATAGCACTTATCACAACCTGAAATTACATTTGTATGTGCACACTGTGTGTGCATATGCGTGTCTTGTGTCAGTGTGTAAGGTGTAGTTTGGGGGGCTTTGTTGTTGTTGAAACTGAGTCTCACTCTGCTGCCCAGGCTAGAGCTCCTTGGCATCAGCCTAGCTCACAGCAATCTCAAATTCCTGAGCTCAAATGATCCTCTTGCCTCAGCCTACCAAGTAGTTGGGACTACAGGTGCCCATCACCACACCCAGCTATTTTTTCTATTTTTAGTAGAGATGGGGTCTCACTTTGCTCAGGCTGATCACTTTGCTGGGTTCAAGTGATCTTCCTGCCTCTCTCCCAGAGTGCTAGGTGGTATAAGCCACCACGCCTGGTCTCAACTGTGTAGTTTTCAATATTTATAGTTCCTTTACTATCAGTATTTCCTACTAAAGTGCAAGTATCATTACTATAGGGACTTCATTTTATTTCCCACTCCTAGAACAGACCCTAGGTCTAATAGGCACTCAGTATATACTTGTTGCTTGAATAAACAAATTAAGCTTTTACCAGTGTTAAGTGATCTACTTACATTATCACATTTAATCCTTACAATAATATTTGAGGCATTATCTTCGTTTTACAGATGAGGAAACTGAGGCTGAATTTAAATGATGTGTCCAGGTGCAGGGCACACAAGTAAAGAACTCCTGAGCCAGATATCATTAATAGACACTTCTCAATGTTTTTAAACATGCTGAGTTTATTCTTGCCACAAGGCTTTGCATCTGTAGAGCAGAATTACGAAAATACAGATATATGCTGAATGTTGATATTCAATTCAACTCTTGCTTTTGAGAGGCAAATTGTGGCAGTAAGGTACCCTGTGGGCTCTACAGTGAGTGACAGGGTGGAAAAGCCAGGTCCTGAGCCACAGGAGATGTTGAGGACTGCCTCAGGAGGAACCTGACAAGAGTCACACTTTAGGAACGTCACTCTGTGGCAAAGTAGCCACAGAGTAGGACAAGCACTAGGCACTGAGAGGCTGGAGGCAGCAGCATCTCAGAGGCTGTTCTATAGTAGTCCTGGGTCTGATATTTTCTGGAGATTAAAAGTCATTTTGGAGCTTTGCTTTCATTTCAAAACCTGAAGGCTGGACATTTTATAAGTCCCTAGTCTTTATCCATCTCCACCCATCACCCGATAGGAAGCCCACATTTCTCTCTGTAATAATGCCAGTCCAGAGCATTATCTTATAGGCCATGAATCCTGCCTGCAGGGAGAGGAGCTGGCTCTGCTCTCTCAACGTCACTTTGCTGCCCCCTGCCTACCCCTACTCCCCACTGCACCCCATTACAAGAGACCAGTTCATTAGGAACAAGAGTCGCTGCGTCAGAGGTTGGGAATACAGATGGGGCTTCTCTTGTCTCTCATCCTTCCTTCAGTGAAAGTAATGAAATAACCTAGCACCTGTCCACAGGTCCCTCTTTTCCCCTCTTCTCACTCATGACCTTGGGTCCTTTTATCGCTTTGGGTTGCAGCACCAGGTGGTATTAAGATTTAGATTTGGTTTTAAAAGGAAAGGAGTGAGATCAATTTCTGGATGATAACATAAAGAGCTCCCCAGGAAAACTCATGACGAAAAGAAAAAAAAAAAAAGAAAAAACATCATGTGAAGAAGCCTCAAGAAATGGTCCTAAGTGCAAAAAACAAACGAAGAAATATCCATTCAAGAAAATCTATGAAAATTCAGTAAGAATGACAAGGATCTGTGGTATGTGAACCAAGACAGCTCCCTCCCTGCACCCATGCCCAAGGTGGCGACTCCGAACCAGACTGATGCAGCCACCAACACTGGGCTTCTCCCTGCTACATTCCAGGCACAGAGCTTTCTTCCTGGGTGGAGCAAGAGGTCAATGGTTCTCAGCTTGCTCCCCAGCACTAGTTACTGAGGCTAAATCCCAGTTAAGTAGGATGGAGAGGTGAGGGGCCCCCTTCTTCTGCTCAACCCCCACTCACAGCACAAAGGCTGTACTTTGGGCATGACACCACTGAAAATTTTGGGTCCCTCATCACCCTTGACCCAGCTTGCAAGGCGGTAATTTCATCACAGAAGAGGAAAGCCAAGCATATTTCAAGTTGCTGCCTGCCCCTCCACAAAGTATTCAGCTCCTAGAGGGGGGACATCACTCAGAAGTCTGGCATTGTCTCCACTCCCAACCATAAGGCCCTGGTTCAGAGATTTTGTCGTGGGAGAGAACTTTAAAACAGATAGCTCCTCATTTCTTCCCAAGGGAAATGACATGAGTTGCAACAAAGCTTGGAGAAGTTCAAGCCTAATGGTTCTCTCAAGAACAGTGGAGTTTGTGGTAAAAGTTAATTGCAGAGTAGTTCATGGATTTATTGAAGGTGCAATCTGGACTGCAGGCCAGATACTTTGCAGAAGAGAAACAGAGGAATAATACAGTTGGGTGGATCAAAACAAATACCAAATATTGATTTCAGAAGTTATTCAATCAAAGGAGATAGAATTCCATTCAATTCATTTGTAAAGCAATTTAGAACCAATAGCACTGTTGAAAATAAAAAAACAGGGCATCTACCCAGAAGGAAAAAAATCCTTTAATCATAAGAACACTTGCACTAGACTGTTTATTGCAGCTCAATTTACAATCGCCAAAATGTGAAAACAGCCTAAATGCCCACCAACCCAGGAATGGATTAACAAGCTGTGGTATATGTACACAATGGAATACTATTCAGCCATTAAAAATGGAGACTTTACAGCCTTTGTATTAACCTGGATGGAAGTGGAACACATTATTCTTAGTAAAGCATCACAAGAATGGAAAAGCATGAATCCTATGTACTCAATTTTGATATAAAGACAATTAATGACAATTAATGACACAGTGGGGGTGGGGGAAAAGGAGAGCAGAGAGAGAAAGAAGGAAGGAGGGGTGGGGAAAGGAAGAGCAGAGAGGGAAGGAGGGGCAAGACACGATTGTAACAAATGCAATCAGTGCAACCTGGTTTCTTGCGCCCTCAATGAACCCCCAACAAAAAAAAAAAAAAAAAGGAAAGAAAAGAAAAGAACAATCATCCAGCAAGTAGTGGAGTTTAACAGCTGGATATGGTCAAGAAAGAGAACCCCATCCAAACCACTGTCATCCCAGAGTCACTGTGTGCATATTCCAAGTTGTTTCTTCCTGGGAAAAAAACATCAGATATTTAACACCTTGTGTGTGTGGGAGGGGGAGGTGATGATAGATATTACTAAAATAGTCCCAATAGTCACTAAACAAACAAGCATTAATAGCAATCAGTACCAAAGGGCAGGAACCAGCACCCAGTGTTGCTATATTACCTAAATGCCCAGTTTTCAATAAGAAATCACAACCACATAGGAAAAAAACTCAATTCAAGTTGGGAGGAAGAGGAATAAGGGAGTGGGCAGAGGGGAGGAGAGGAGGGGATTGGGGTCTCCCACTGAATAGACACAATGTAAGGATGGGCGGCACACCTTTGGGGCGTGGGACACAACTACAAGAAGGACTCTACCTAACATATAGGCAAACATTATAACCTAGTTGTCTGTACCCTCTCATTAACTCGAAATAAAAAGAAAAAATTGCAAATCATGTAAAGAAACAGAAAATAAGACCCATGCGCTTGGGTGCAGTAAGAAAGCACTCACTAGAAGCACTCACCTGTGACAGCAACCAGCTGTCAAAATAACAGAAAAAGCCTCCAAAGCAGCCATTATATGGACAGAACCAAAGAAAACCATGACAAAGTAAAGAAAGATATGATGGCAATGTCATGTCAAAGAGATGGACACAAAGATAGAAATTATAAATTCAAAAACAGAATCCTAGAACGGAAAAGTATCACAAATGAAATAAAAAATGTACTAGAGGTCTCAACAGTAGATGCAACTGGTAAAAGCATTAGTAAATGTGGAGATCAGTTGGCAGAGATTATGAAAACTGAAGAATAGAGGGTAAAAGAAAGAGATAAAACGAACAGAGAAACATGGGACAACAGTAAGGGTAGCAACACAAATGTAACAGTAATAGCAAAAGAAGAAAGCAAAGAGCAGAAAAAAATGTTTGAAGAAATAACAGCTAGAAACTGCCTAAGATTAGTGAAAACCAACCTACCCAGCCTGGAAGCTCTAAGCATGATAAATGCAAAAAGGTCCACAAATAGATACATAATAATAATAATACTAAAAGTCAGAGACAAGAATAAAATCTCAAAAGCAGGACAAAAAATAACCCATCAATAAGATTCACACCTGACTTCAAGGTAGAAAAAATGGAGGCCAGAAGCTGGTGGAATATCATGTTCAAAGTGCTAAAATAAATAAATAAATAAATAAATAATAAACAAACAAACCATCAACCAAGAATCCTCTATCCAGCAAAACTACCTTTCAAAAAATGAGGAGAAATGGGGACTTTCTCAGATTAGAACAATTGAGAAAAGCTGTTACTAGCAAACTAACCTTACAAATACACTACAAGAAGTTTTTTTCAGGTTGAAAGCAAATAATCCTGTATAGTAATTTGTATTTACACAAACAAAGCAACTAGCATTAATATATGTGATTATATAAAAAAGTACAAATGCATATTCTTCTTCTTCTCTAAATTGATTTAAAAAGTCTATAAAATAATGTGTATATAATGTATTGTTGGGCTAGAAATATAATATATGTATGCGTAATATACTTCCCAGTAACAGCACAAAAGAGGTGGGAGAGAACACAAGTATACTGGACTAAGGAAATAACTACAGATGATAAAGTCACAATTACAAAATATATCACTAGGTTTGTAACATTAATAGATGTATATGTATATCAACAGTATCATTTTAGTCCCTTTAGTCTAAAAGGAACTAGAACTCTATCAGAGTAATATTTTCATAAATTGCTGGTGTTAAGCTAGTATAGTATAATTTAGAAGCTCATTCTAGTAAGTTAAAATGTATATAGTAAACCTTACAGCAACCACTAAGAAATCAATTAAAAATATTGCGAGCAGGCAGCAACTGTAGCACAGTGGGTAGGGTGCAGTCACATACACTGAGGCTGGCAGATTCGAACTCAGCCTAGGCCAGCTAAAATAACAATGACAACAATAACAACAAAATAGCTGAGTGTTGTGGTGGGCACCTGTAGTCCCACCTACTCCAGAGGGTGAGGCAAGAGAATAGCTTAAGCCCAAGAGTTTGAGGTTGCTGTGAGCTGTGACACCATAGCCCTCTACGGAGGGTGACAAAGTGAGACTCTGTCTTAAAAAAAAAAAAAAAAAAAAGTCCTATTCAATTTTTTGCCACATTTAAGAAGACAACACAAAACCATCCCTGGTGATGTACTTGTAGTTTGGTCTTCAAAAACTGTAAAAAGTGATCAAGAAATTAAATAAAAATACTAATTTAAAACTATTAGGATTCTTCCTGCCTTTGTCATTCCTAGGAACCAGGAGATTTATAAGGAACATTGGAAACGAGGATCTTCTAGTCACCCATCCCAGGGGTGGGTGTGAGCCTCTGCCCTGAGATGGGAGAGGTTCTTGGTGCAGGAGGAAGCCGTGGCTGCTGCTTTACAGACCCAGCAAGCTCTTTTCTCTATGTCCATCCTCATCCTCACTTGGTGTCTGGAACAGCCTTCTACCCATCAGACCAGGAACTACGGGAAAACAAGCAGGGGGACCCACAGGGCCTCAGCCCCTGAAAGGTGGGCCCTGGGTCCACACGCAGGGCTGAGAGGGCTTTCAAAGGACACCCGACAGAGCCACCACCTGCAGGCACATCTGCCTTCACCAGCAGCAGCCCTGACATGACTCAGTTCTGGGAGATCAGCCCATTGTGTGAGACAAGAGATGTTTTTCCCCAGAGGAGGAGAAAGAGTGAGGGCAAGATCTAGATGGATAACACACATTCAGGGGAGAGGAGGGAGGGAGGGAGGGGGAGAGAGAGAGAAACAGATCCAGAAATAAAATGAGCAACAGATGGACAGAACAGCAGGGTAGGCAAAGGAAAAGCAAAGAGAAAAACAAATGGCTGTGAACAAGCAGTAGGTGGCAGCCTTCACACCTCCCAACAAAGCCTCTGCAGGAGGCTCCTTAGTTCAGGGTGGCTGCAGCCTCTCTGGACTCTGGCAAAGCTGAACATTACATCTCCATCTGCTTTTCTGTACCTGTGACCCAGGTCTGACCCCTGGGGTCCCTCTCAGCCCACAGTGACAGGATGCCTGGGTACATGACCCAAGGCAGCCCAGTGACGTTCCACCCCAGTACCTTTCTTGGAACCATTATAAAGAGGAAGCTCTTTTCCATTGGGACTTGGTAAAAGGATGGTGAAAGCCTGGAACTGTCAGACCACTGCACAGGGAAAGCCTAGATGAGAATGAAGTCAGCAGAGAGGGAAGCAGAATAGGAAGACAGAGATGACATCCTGACAAAATCATCTGCATTCCTGGATCCAGCCATACCTGAAGCCATGCCTATCTGGGGACTTCTCAGGTATACAGGCTGATTCCCTTTTATGCTTAACTCATGGAATTCTGTTACTAGCAACCAAAACAGTCCTACTAAAATGTGAAAACCTGCCTATGAGTCTTGCTTCTTTCATCAGCTCCCAGAAACCTCCCATGAGTACAACCCAGCTCTCCTGACAAATGCGGTAGCCAAAGGGGTCTAGGACTGTTCCTTAGGGAAATACAAAGGCCAAGTAAGAGAACTGCTAAATAATAATCTTTAAAAAGTAAAACTATCATTAGCAAGAAAAGAACACGTGACCCCATTTCAGGGTGGCAAGGGATTTAAAGAGAAACTTCTCTAAAGAAGACAGATGCACAATCTAGAAACACATGAAAAAAAGCTCATCATCCTTCATCATCAGAGAAATGAAAATCAAAACTACTTTGAGATATCACCTAACCCCACTAAGAGTAGCCCACATAACAAAATCCCAAAACCAGACATGTTGGCGTGGATGTGGAGGAAAGGGCACGCTTCTACAATGCTGGTGGGAATGCCCACTAATATGTTCCTTCTGGAAGGAAGTTTGGAGAATACTTAGAGATCTAAAAATAGACCTGCCATTCGATCCTATAATTCCTTTACTAGGTTTATACCCAGAAGACCAAAAGTCACAATATAACAAAGACATCTGTACCATCTGTAGCCCAATTCATAATTGCTAAGTCATGGAAGAAGCCCAAGTGCCCATTGACCCACGAATGGACTAGCAAATTGTGGTACATGTATACCATGGAATGTTATGCAGCCTTAAAGAAAGATGGAGACTTTACCTTTTTCATGTTTACATGGATGGAGCTGGAACATATTCTTCTTAGCAAAGTATCTCAGGAATGGAAGAAAAAGTATCCAATGTACTCGGCCCTACTATGAAGCTAATTTATAGCTTTCACATGAAGGCTATAACCCAACTATAGCACAAGACTATGGGGAAAGGGCCAAGGAAGGGGAAGGAAGGAGGGAGGTTATGGTGGAGGGAGAGTAATGGATGGGGCCACATCCATGTTGCATGTTAGAATGGGTACAGGTGATTGCACTAATGTACACAGCTATGATTTAACAATAAAAAAAATTAAAATATAAAAAAAAGAAAAAAAAAGAAAGATAATCAGAAACTATTATGACCAACAATTTACCAGCAAACTGGAATACATATAGTAAGTGGATATTTTTCAGGACACATACAACCTACTAAGCATGAATAAGAAAGAAATACTAATATTAATTGCAAACTGCACAGACCAATTATGAGTAATAAGATTAAATCAATAACAAAAAAGTCTCCCAACAAAGTACAGAATGGAATGGCTTCACTACCAAATTCTACCAAATATTCAAAAAAGAACATCAATTGTCCTCAAACAATTCTAAAAAATTTAATAAGTAGAATTCTCCCTAACTATTCTCTGAGGCCAGCATTATCTTGATCCAAAACCAACCAAGGATGCAATAAAAAAAAAAAAGGAAAGGAAAAAACAGACCAATATCCCTCATGAAATAGATGCAACAATTCTCAACAAAATAATAGCAAACTCATTTCAATAGCACATCAAAAAGACAATCTACCATGATCAAGTGATATTTCTACTAGAATGCAAATGGTTCAACATACACAAATTAATAAACATCATACATGTTTCATCAACAAAATGAAGGAAAATAGTCATGTGATTATCTCAATAGACACAGATAAAGTGTTTGATAAACATCCTTTCAACATCCTTTCATGATAAAAATTTTTAACAAAAACAAACTAGTCATAAGAGGAACAAACCTCAACATAATAAAGGGCATGTATGACAAACCCACAGCTAAAATCATACTGAATGATTAAAAACTGAAACAAGATAAGGATGTCCACTTTCACCATAACTATTCTACAAAGTACTGGAAGTCCTAGCCAGGGAGATGAGGCACAAGAAAGAAGTAAAAGACATCCGGATTTGAAAAAAAGAAGTTGAATTGTCCTTTTTTGATCTTCTATCAAGAAAAACCTAAAAACCCCATCAAAAAAGCTCTTAAATTCAATAAATAAAGTCAGCAAAGTTGCAGGATAAAAAAACAACATGCAAAAATCAGTAGTGTTTCTAAACATCAATAAAGAACTAGCTGAAAAAAGAAATCAAGAAGGGAATCTCGATTAAAATAGCTACAAAAAAGTAATTACCTAGAAATAAATTTAAGCAAAGAGGTGTGTGGCAACCCCTATGACCCTGGTCTTGATCGCAGCAGGAAGGAATGAGGCGTGATGCAGATTATAAGTACAAGCTTAAGATACTTCGCTAAGAAGAATATGCTTGCAGGAGGCGGGCTAACCTTGATTGCAGGGTAGCCCAGGCAACCTCTGCAGTAGCCTTTTACGGAGACATACATGACAGGTGAGGGGAGTATTAGACAATGACTGCATGCCTAAGAATTGCCATGGACTCAGGCTCCTTCTTCCCATGGAAAACCTGCCAACAAATTGCCCAAGGGTCCACCCCCCTGCCACAAATCATCTTGCTCAGAGATCTTCTGGCTCTTGGCATCCTCTACAGAGGTGTAACACCTCTATAAGGAAAACTACAAAACACTGATAAAAGAGGGTGATAATGACACAAAGAAATGTAAATACATCCCATGCCCATGGATTGAAATAATTAATATTGTTAAGCTAACAATACCACCCAAAGCAATCTACAGATTCAATGCAATCCCTATCAAAATACCAATGTCATTTTTCACAGAAATTAAAAAAAAAAAAAAGAAAACTAAACTAAAATTTGTGTATGGGACAAAAAAAGTGCCCAAACTACCAAAGCAATCCTGAGCAAAAAGAACAAAACTAGAGGTATCACACTACCTGATTTCAAAATATATTACAAGGGTATAGTAAACAAAATAGCATGGTATTATTATAAAAATAGATGTACAGACTAACAGAAGAAAATAGGGAATGCAGATAAATTGATATATTTACAGACTACTTATTTTCAACACAGGCACTAAAAATATTCAATGAAGAAGGGACAGTCTCTTCAATAAATTATGCTGGAAAAACAAGATATATATGTATATATGAATATACACACACAAATATATATGTGCAAAAGAATTAAACTAGATCCCTATCCCTCAATTTTACAAAAATCAGCTCAAGATGTATTAAAGACTTAAATGTAAGACCTGAAAATATAGAACTACTAGAAGAAAATTTAGGGGAAATACTTCAGGACATTGACCTAGGCAAAGATTTTATAACTAAAACCTCAAAAGCACAGGCAAAAAACAAAAATAGACAAATGGGGCTATATTAAACTAAAAAGGTTTTTCATACAAAGGAAACAACAGAGTGAAGAGACAACCAGCTGATAATATTTGCAAACTATTCGTCTGACAAGGGACTAGTATTCAGAATACGTAAGGAACTCAATGGTTAAAAAAATAATAATAATCCAATTAAAAAGTGGCAAAATATATGAATAACAATTTCTTATAACAAGACATACAAATAGTCAACAGGTTTATTAAAAAATGTTCAACATCACTAGTTATCATGGAAATGCAAATCAAAGCCATCTGAGGTAAAGCCACAATGGAATATAACCCAATTAGAACGACTATTATTAAAAAGACAAAAAAATAACAGATGCTGGTGAGGAGGTAGAGAAAGGGGAACTCATATACTATTGGTATGAATGTAAATTACTACAACTACTATGGAAAACAATATGAAGATTTCTCAAAAAGCTAAAAATAGGTCTACTAATGATCCAGCACAGTTACCATAAGATTCAGTAGTATTGGACAAATATCAAATGTAGCAACCCATAGAGCCTATGGCTAGGGGTGAGAGTTATAGGAAATACCTGTATAGCTCAATAATGGAACACCTTGGTGAAAAGGGCATAGAGAAGGATTTAGCTCCCCTAACAAGCATGAGAGCTCGCAAGATGAGAGCAGTGGTGAATTGGCAGTCTCTACACCTGTGGTGTCGAGAGGCTGCTGGAGGAGAAGGCAGTTGGGAGCATGTGCATTCTATCACAGACCCGTTTACTCTGACTCTGTCTCCTCTCCTGCCTGCAGAACACCAGCATGGCATCTTTCTGCTGAAAATTACCAAGCTCCACTAAAGACTAAGATCTATCTATTCTAAGACTGCTTCTCTCTCTCTCACTCTCTCCCGCTCTCTTGCTCTCTCTCTCTCTTTTCTGCTGAAGTAGATAGACCTCCAGCACCTAAGAGAAACTGTTCCTGAGCAAGGCAGCTTAGCGGTCCGAGGCTGGAACCTAGTTAAGCCAGGCCAAGACCTGGCCAGTCCTGGGCCATGACAATCAAGCAGTGTTATTTATCCAAAGGAAAAGAAATCAGTGAATCAATGGGATACCTTCACTCCCATATTTATCAAAGCACTAGTCACAACATCAAAGATATGGAATCAACCTAAGGGACCATCAATGGATAATGCATAAAGAAAATGTGGGATATATATACACAATGGAATATAATCCAGCCACAAAAAAAGAATAAAGTCATGTCATTATTCTTGGATGAAATGGGAGGACATGATATTGAGTGAAATAATTAAACCTGGTACAGAAAAATGAATATTACATATTCTCACTCATACGTGGGGGCTAAGAAAGTTTACCTTATAGAGATGGATAGTAGAATGAGATATCAGTGTCTGGGAAGAGTGGGAAATGGGGGTAAAGCTAGGTTAGTTGATGAGTAGAAACATACAATTACATAGAAGTAATCAGTTCTAATGTTCAATAGCAAAGTAGGATGACTATAGTTAATAATCATGTGTTGTATATTACAAAACAGCCAGAAGAGAGGACTTGAAATATTCCCAACACGTAGAAATATTAATAATAAATATTTGGGCAGCGCCTGTGGCTCAGTGAGTAGGGTACCAGCTCCATATACCAACGGTGGCAGGTTTGAACCTGGCCCTGGCCAAACTGTAACAAAAAATAGCCAGGTGTTGTGGCAGGCGCCTATAGTTCCATCTACTCTGGAGGCTAAAGCAAGAGAATGGCCTAAGCCCAGGAGCTGGAGTTTGCTGTGAGCTGTGACGCCACAGTACTCTGCCAAGGGTGACAGAGTAAGACTCTGTCTCTAAAAAAAAAAAAAGAATAACGAATATTTGACCTGATGGACACACCAAATACCCTGAATTTAATCATTACACAGTCTATGCTGTATAAAATATCACATGTATCTCATAAAAAGGTACAAATATGATGTACCAATAATAAATAAATAATTCAAAAATTTATTGTCATCAATGATCTAATTTCTATTTTTAGATATATTTTCTGTTTAAAATTTGTTATAGAATCTTATAGCCCCCAAATGATCAATTCTTCTGTGGCTACACAGGAAACTACCTTGTATTTACCTAGTGGGTGTTATAAAGTTTGTTCTCTACTCCTAACTTTGGTGAAGATAATACATCTGATTGCCATCCTCTATATGATAACATCATATCATATCAGTAACACCTGAAGCTGGTAAGTATATTTCCTCTGAAGTCTTAACTATGATTCTTGAAATTTCCATCACAAATTCCAATTTCCATCCCTTTATCAATTCCTTAATTATGGATTCTAACCAAGTTCCCTTTATTTTTTTCATATCTCTTAAAATTGTTGTAATCCAAAGTAGATGCATTCCATTACTTATTGTTAAAATATCTTTATTATAAAAATCTCTCCCTCTTAGGAGTACTGGTTTTGGAGTCAGGAGTCTTAAACCTACTCCCTCCTTTCCAATTTGTTAGTTTTTCTGTGTTGGATAAATCATTTAATTCTCTTTATCCTGATTTGCTTATACGTAGAAAGTAGGAACTAAACTGGAAGATTTTTGTTGTCTCAAGATGCTATGATTTTCTGACTTCTTCCAGTAAAACAATAATTTTAATGGACGTCTGTGTATAGCTAACTTTTTTGCATTCTCTTAAAGGTTTTTTTCTTTTTTTTTTTTATTATAGACAAAAATATGCACCATAGATGTGGCCCAACCCATCACCCTCCCTCCACCCAAACCTCCCCCCTCCCTTCCCCTTCCTTGGTCCTTTCCTCATAGTCTTGTGGTATAGTTGGGTTATGGCCTTCATGTGAAAGCTATAGTTTACCTTCATAGTAGGGCTGAGTACACTGGATACTTTTTCTTCCATTCCTGGGATACTTTGCTAAGGAGAATATGTTCCAGCTCCATCCATGTAAACATGAAAGAGGTAAAATCTCCATCTTTCTTTAAGGCTGCATAGTATTCCATGGTATACATGTACCACAGTTTATTCTCCTTAGCAAAGTATCCCAGGAATGGAAGAAAAAGTACCCAATGGACTCAGCCCGACTATGAAGGTAACCTATAGCTTTCACATGACGGCTATACCCCAACTATACCCCCAGACTAGGAGGACAGGACCAAGGACGGGGAAGGGGGGGGGAGGATTGGGTGGAGGGAG
>CAUYPK010014390.1:0-27762 GCA_963574355.1 Loris lydekkerianus
TTTTCTTTAGCAATAAATATTGAAAAGCATTTAACCTACTGATTCCTCAATTATTGTAATTGTTTTGGGTATATATTTTTATTTTTGAAATTTACCAGTGGCTGCTGCATTTTCACCTCGGCTTATACTCGAGTCACTAAGTTTTCCCAGTTTTTAGGGTAAAATTAAAGGGGTCGGCTTATACTCAGGTCGGCTTATACTCGAGTATGTGCGGTACTAGCAAAGAACAGGGCACTGAAGTGATGGAAGGGGGTCTGCTCTTAGCCTACTATGGTGCGTACCTGAGAAATTCTAAGGGCTACCTGCGTGCACACATAAGCAAACTCTTCAAATGCACAGCTGAGAGAAAGTGCCTAAGATAAGGAATTGGCTCGCTGCTACATATCCAAATCATTTTCTACCAAACAGAAATGCTTGGATTTTTTTGACCAGTGGAAGTACATCGCTTAGAGTTCTCATGTGCCGTGTTAAAGAAAATCAAAGTAACGATGTTTCTAAGCATCAATGATATGCTAATACTTTTATCTTCTCTTGATAAATTAGCATAGAAACCTCAAACAAGAATGCACCTATACATATTTTTGGTGATTTTCGGTAAAATATGCATGGTCATGAACATGCTAACCTGTATCTTTTATTCTACTGTATTTACTTTTATAATTGTATATATCATATAAATGACCCTGGACCTAATATCCAAGTATTTATTAATCCATCTTCCAGGAGAGAAGAACCTCCCCTTTGATGATATATTTTAAAATACACAAACCCTTGATTTCACCCTAGGACAGGAAATGTGATACTTTACTAAGAATCCTCACCCTGACTAGGACTCCAGAGAGATACCTTGTGTTCCTCTTTGTGGCCAGCTTCCCCTATGATGACTACTTACCCACAATTCCAGCTTTCTCAAGTCTTCGCCAGCTGTCTAACAATAATTTTGTCCAAATTCTTTCATTGCAAATGAGCATAAACAACTCTCTTAACTCTTCAGAGAATGGTTAAAATAAGGCTGTGAGGTTTAAAATTTTGTTGTTCTGATTCTCTAACCAAGTCAGTGATCTCAAAACTCGGAGAAGAATGGCCCAGGGAACACTAAACAAATGCCTAATACCATCCAGAATTGAATAAAACATTGTGTTCCCCCTAGATCTAGATCAGAAAAAAAAAAAAATCATCCTAGACCTCTGTTTTTATTGAAAGTTGAGTAAACAATAAACAACATGGGACTTATGCCAATCACCATGATTCACTGAATTTATGACATTTTGCTGGTGGGACCTAGTGAGCAGAAAGTAGCCCATGTGAAGCTTCAAAAATCTTGGTAAGACATGGGCCTGCTGGAGGATAAATGAAAAAGTCCAGGAAAACTGAAGGATCTATAATCACAACAAATTTTTAGGTATCCAATATTCACAGTATTTCTTGTAGGCCCTAAACGAAATACATGTTCCTTTAACTTGTACCTCCTTTGGTTAAGAGAGAGTCACAACACTTGATGACCTCTTTGGACTTTGGGGGAAAAATGCATAATGCATTTTGATGCCATACATTTGTCAAGTAACCCATTAGGCTGACAGTTTTAAGAGGCATCAGAACAAGTAAAGACTCTAAAACTGGGTTCAGTAGGTTCAGGCTTCAATGTAAGGAGCTATGCTAACTAGTCTCCATGAACTACTGGTCAGTAACCTAGTATGCCATAACAACCCACCTCAGGTCATAATGACTTAAAAGCTCAACAGTGATGTATTTAACTCCCAAATCTAAAATGTGAGCAGGGCTCTGTGGAAAACACCCATCTCCTACAATGTCTGGGCCTTAGCTGAAATAATTTGAAGGGCTGAGGAGGTGGAATCTCTCCATGAGGTTTCTCCAGATGGTTCCTCCATATATCTTGAGCTTCCTCAAAGTATGGCAGCTCTGGGATATTTGAATTTCCTGCATGAATGCTCAGGGATCAAAGCAGGAAAAGTAAAATCTTCCAGCTCTTCTTAACGAGGCTCTGCTCAGATTTGGCTATGCAGTCCATCTTCTATAATTTATTAGTCAAGTCAATAAATATGCCATGCTAGATTCAGGGGCAGAGTAATTAGAATACTTCTCAAGAGTGTTGTAAAAAAGAATATGCATCCATCTTTAACCTGTGATGGTGAATGGATCTAATATCACTCAAATTATCTGTGACTGGGTGGTGCCTGTGGCTCAAAGGAGTAGGGCACTGGCCCCCTATTCCGGACGTGGCGGGTTCAAACCCAGCCCCAGCCAAAAACTGCAAATTATCTGTGACTGAATAGATTTCTGGAACAATCCTGTAAGAGGCCTTAAAGTGGAAATCACAGTAGAAGCTGTGGACAAAGCCATGCCTTCTTTAATGAGTAGGTATCTCCTTTTTGAGAAACAGTTCTTGGCTTGCTGCAAATTCTGATATAGACTAAATATATAACTATGGGACACCCAGTTATCAAGTGATCTGAACCTCACATCATCAAGTGGGTGACATGTGATCCACTAACTGAAGATAGGCAAGCCTAGTAATCCTCCATTTCCAAGTGAAAAAGATATGTACTTTATCAGACATAGACAGGCCCTAAATAGTTAATAACATGGGTGGGGGTTCACAATCCCGGATGCCTTGCCTTTGCCCCATTACTTAGCTAGCTCTCAGGAAACACCTGCACCTCATTTGGAATTCCCTCTGACTGGTTGAGAAGAAAAAAATCTCAAGTCTGTTTTACAAGTGGTTCTTCATGATGTCCAGGCATCTGGATATTGGATTATTAGGGCTCTACATTTTTCATTTAGGGTGGTCCTGAAGGATAATAGGAACGGGAACGCCACATGGGAAGAAGTACAATATTCGTTATGGTGTTGTTAGAGAAATTGATTCTTGCTTTTAAGGATAAATGGATTCCTGGTATATGATTAGAGTTAAGATAAAGAGAAGTATGTGTGATTTTCTGGGAATCTTGCTGGTTCCCTCTTAATATGCCTGCAGGCAATTTAAAAGGTAAAAGAAATAATTCAGCAGCTTAATATAGGCAAGATCATCAGGAGTTCAAACCTCTCAGGAATAAATTTCAAGAAACCTGTCAGCCCAAGAAAGTGTCCAATAAAGGGGTTGGCTGAAAGCAAAGAAATATGAAATGCATAGTTGAGAAAGAAATTATTGTATATCAAATATGACCTCATGAACAGCTGTAAAAACTAGAATGATAAGCAATCTCATTGCCCTGTTATGCCCTTATTGTTATATGATCCCTGTTATTTCCCATTCCCCCTGTTACCTTTCATTTTATACAAGATGTGCAGATAATGATACCTCAGTGCAGAAATTACAGGATATCAAGATGCTGCTAAGTTTTGAACTAAAAAGAGAATGAATATAAAGCAGAAATTAATGCATGAACTGATGAGACTTTGTGCCATCACTTTCAAATAAAAGATTTGTTTTTGTTTGTACAAGGAATGAATTCATTATGGTAGGCAGAAGCACTTTGAAGTTATGATGAGTTGATTTTGAACTTAAAATATCAGAAGATGGTTAGGAAGGAATGTTGGAAAGCCAAAAGGGCAGGGCAGAGACTGGATACTGGCTCACTCAGCACCAGTTCCAGCCCCAGCTGAGCCCACCTTCCTATGAGGCAGTGACTGGAAATAGAATTTGCACGTTAACATACCAAAGGAGAAGAAACATTACTTTAACAGATGCGAAAGAGATCATCTTGTAAAAGCCAATTTGTATTTATGATTCTTTAAAAGCTCTTAGCCAACAAGAAATAAGAGTTAACTTCTTTAACCTAATAACTTACAACCATAAAATCATACCTCACATTTAAATAAATATAAACACATTTCTATTATGATTGATGCTTTTCTAAACTAACACAACAAATTGAGAAAAAACAGATAAAAATATTTTAAAAACATAAAAATGTGTCATTTTGTAACAGTGACACATATTTGTCTTCAAGAAAGTATTAGTAATGAAAACAATTATAGTACCATTTAACATTGACCATATCAGTGCCCTTATTATATGAGTCACTTTACTGAGCTGTTTATCTATATTAAATAACTTAAGGATAAAATATTAACAAAATTGCATTCTTTATTAAAAGAATACGTTCTTTAGAGAAAACAGTGTAATTATTGGATGTTCAGCAAGTAATTTGATATGTGCTTAACATATCAAAGGAAATAATGTTCCTATAAATGTTTTTAGTCAAAAAAAGCAAAAAGTTTAGTTCTATAGAGAAACAAATGGACAAAAATACCCAGTAATAACCAAATAGAAGGATAACACCTGTATGAAGAAGATTAGAACACACTATTGAAAAACATAAATGGGCAAGTGGCAAGATACACAAAGGTCCTAAAAGAGAGGATTCAACATGACACAATTTCATTTCAAATACTGAACCATTTTAAATTGCACATGAACTTCATGGACACCCAGTATACACATCAAGGCAAACCAAAATGACATACCAATAAAATTTTTGTTCAAAATTGACAGGCTTGTTCTAAAATGCATATGAAAAAAGTAATTGTATAAAAATAACCAAGAAATTAAACAAGTAAATGAGGAATCAAGATTTATTTTAAAACTATGGTAACTAAAGCATTTTATTATTCCACAGAGAGAGACAAATATATCAATGGAGATAATTTTGGAAACAATGGAAACTAAAAACCAAAAATAAACCTGCACATACATGAAAACTCAATATATAACAGAGGCAGAGTCACAGATTAAGTTAAATGGAAAAATAAAATATGATCCCAAGTGGATTAAATAAGCAAGTATAAAAGACAAGCCAAATAGTTTTAAAACTCTTAGAATAACAGGAGACTATTTTTATGACATCAATACAGAGAGAAATTTCTTAAACAAGATGTAGGAACACAAATCACAAAGAACATATGACAAAATTAACATATTCCATATAACAGCATAACTATAAATAAGCTGGGGTAGATATCTGAAATATATAAAGCAAGCAATAAACTACTTTTCAGAATATGTGAAGAATTGTAACCTCGATGACACTCCAGCCCCACAGCAGGATGTCCAGAAGATCAACCACCATGGAACAAGAAAGCAAGTGAAAAACAACTAAACAGCCTGAAAGTTGTGGAAACCAAAAAGCCCCCACAACACAGGACTTGCCCTGAGACGAAATCTGGGAAGACAAATCAGAAACAATTAGTGAAATCAGAGAAAATCCCTGACAGGCTCAGCACTGTGGATGCTCTCCAACATCACAGAGATGGGGCAAAGCCACACAGGACGTGATGGTTCCAGCCTTCTGTGAAATCTCACACAGATCCAGAAAATTGTCCCCTCCTGAAGGGTGCCTCTGCCCCCTGAAGGGACCACAGCAATCAAAGAAGAGAGAGAATGAATGATAGACTTTTTGAGAAGTACAGAGAAAAGAAGTCCCAGAATGAACTTTAAGAGTAAAGACTTCTTAGCTCTTTTTACCAACCAAGAAAGCAACTACGTGAGATGATGGACAAGTTCACTGCTATCACCATTATATTATACTGTCTATATGTATCCCGTAACATCATATTGTAAACCTTGAACATACACAATACAATTTACTTTTTAAAAATTCAGCACATACAGGAATGTATCCATGATTATTAATGGATACTTTTTTTTTTTTCTTAGAGACAGAGTCTCACTTTGTCACCTTCAGTAGAGTGCTGTGGTATCACAGCTCACAGCAACATCCAGCTCTTGGGCTTAGGTGATTCTCTTGCCTCAGCCTCCCAAGTAGCTGGGACTCCAGGCAGCCACCACAATGCCCGGCTATTTTTTTGCTGCAGTTTGGCTGGGGCAGGGTTCGAACCCACCACCCTCGATATATGGGGCAAGCATCCCACTCACTGAGCCACAGGTGCTGCCCTTAATGGATACATTTTTAAATAAGTAAATGCAAGGCCTACTGTAGAAAGCACAGCCATGGGAGGCAAAAAAGCCTTTCCAAACTGGACATTGCTTACAGAAACAAACAAGCAGCCAGAAGAGAAAAGACATCTTTTTGATCCTTCCTGGCAAAAACAGAGAAAGAAACACTTAAATTATGCTCACTAAATATAGGGAAGAAAAAAAATAATTTCTAGCAGTATACAACATCAATATAATGAAAAGAGTAATAGGGCTTTAATCATTTTAAAACAAAGAGAATTCACCAGAATAGACGGCAACTGTGACATATTCAAAAACACACCCAAAGCATGGGTACAAAGGCAAAATGTGGGCAAATGGGCTCACATCAAGCTAAAAAGCTTCTGCAAAGTAAAGAAAACAACCAACACAGGGAAGGAACAATCAACAGAATGGGAGAAAATATTTGCACACAAAGGATGTCAGATGCCCCTTGCTGAGACCAGAGACTGGGGAAGCATCAGTATTTCTTAATAAAATATAAAATGATTTAGATATTTTTGTTTTCATGCCATTTTATATATTTTGTGTCTTTCAAAAGATTTTGTCATTATTATTAAGCTGTCACATTTATTACAAAAAAGCATTCATTATATTCCTCCTTACTCCTTTTATTTGCTATAGATTTGAAATACTATTCCTATTTTTCCTCTTAATTTTCTTATACTTTAATTGTTAAGCTTTGACAGAAGTTTATCAATATTATCGATAAATTTTAAAAATTTGTCTCGGATCTTGTTGTCCATCTCTTGTTTGTTTTCTCTTTCCCAGATTTCCTCTCTAAACCTCCTTATTTCCTTCTTGCTTTGGTTTATTTTACTCTTCTTTTCCTAACATTTGAAGGTCTAAGCTTGTTTCATTGATTTTTTACGTTATTTTTAATTTCTAATAATTTTCTTGGCCTGATAACTTTTCTTGACTATAACCACTAATTTTATGGGGAAAAAGAAGAGATGCTATAATGGAAAAGCAGAAACTCTGAACAGCCTCCCAACACGTAGAACCTGGAGCACTGTAGCAAAAGTACCAGCATAGGGGCGGCATCTGTGGCTCAAAGGAGTAGGGCACCGGCCCCATATGCCAGAGGTGGTGGGTTCAAACCCAGCCCCCGCCAAAAAAAAAAAAAAAAGTACCAGCATAAGCAAGCTGACTCTGGACTCTGGCAAGATTGCTCAGACATATAATATCTAAAATCAAAAATACAGTAACTAAGCTTAAAGAACGCAGCAAGAAATACAGCAGTAAACTTAAAAGACAGGTTGACTGACATACATTTTTCAAAATAAAGATAGAGGAAATGAAAGTGTTGAAGAAACTGAAAAGTAAGATGATGTTAATTTTACATATATAGAATTGAATTTGCGAAATAGCTGGGGAAATGGGGATTGTTAAAAAGGAGTTAAATAATAGCAAAAATTTCACAAATTGGGTGGTAACAATCACAGAGATACAAGCTCAGTGAAACTCAAAGAAGAGAAACACAAAGAAAGCATAACCTGGACGTCTTAGAGGCCCTTAGAGGAAAACAGAAGCAGAGAGAAATATGTGAAGGTAGCCAGGGAACATAAACACACTTCATTCAGAACAATAACCAAACAAAATGGCATTCCTGGTTTCTTGTCATAAGCAAAGTAAGTCAGAAAATAGTGAAATATAATTTTTAAGGCTGGAATAAAAAAAAAAAAAAAACCTGTCAACTAAAAATCTTTATGCAGAAGAGATAACCTTCAAGAAATGAGGAAGAAATTGAAACATCTTCACATACATTAAAGCAGATAGAAAGAGTTATAGAAAGCTATTCTGTCAGAAATGTTAAGTCCCAGTGTTGCCATGCTCAGAAAAGCTAGGATTGAAGGTTTGAAGAACCCCAATGATAGTAAATATGACAGTAAAAATAAAGTTCAACATGAGGTTTGGGGCAAGGGGCAAATGTGCAAACTGTAGCACTATCTGTGTCTCCTGCTTCTGCTGAGAAGGGGAAGGAGATAACTCTTGAATTGAAATTCAAAATAATTGCCCCACATAAAGACAGTAAGCCAGTAATAGCCATCACACTTTCCCCAAACCACAATCTCAGCCATCTTAAAGGAAAAGAAGCAAATCAGTGATGCAGTGAAATCATCTGTATCAATTAATTCCATTGTCACCACGAAGTAAATAGCTGGGCTGATTGATGACATGGAAAAATTACTTGTCACTTGGATGGAAGACCACACACAAGCACAAACTGCTTAGCCTACGAACAGTCCAGGCCAGGCAGGAAGTTTCTCTGATACGCTCAGAGCACATTGATGAGTCTACGTGTACATAATTGTGTTTAACAAGTCATGGGTGGTTCCAAGGCTTTGAAAAGAGCCGTAAGTTTTATAGTGCGAAGGTCACTAGTGAAGTAGCAAGGGCCTATTCTCAAAGTACTAAAGCTTTTAAAGAAAAGCTGAATAGGATAATTGTGGATGAGATATATTTGCCAGAACAAATATTTAATGTAGATGAAACAAGCTTGTCGTGGAAGCGTATACTGGAACATGTGTGCATTCATCAAGAGTTCAGGACAATGCCAGGATTCAACGTGTTCAATGACAGTTCAGCAATGTTTAGGGGTGGAAATGTTGCAGGGTTAAAATTAAATACTTTGTTCAACTACTACGTGGACAACTTTCAAGCATTCTAGAATATGCTTTTTGTTGATTATCATCTTAACAAGAAAGTCTGAAGGACATCAGCATTGCTTGAAGACTGGGTTTTAACTATTCTAGTCCCCAGGTAAGAAAGCACTGTAAGCAAAACAACATCCTATTCCAGATGCTTCTGATCTTAGGTGTCCACAGCATTTCAGCAACATGCATCCTGAGGTATAAAGCTTGTGTACACATACTTGCTACTGGCACAACCTCATTTCTTTTTTTTTTTTTTTTTTTTGCCGGGGCTGGGTTTGAACCTACCACCTTTGGCATATGGGGCTGGCGCCCTACTCCTTTGAGCCACAGGCACCACCCAACCTCATTTCTTTGACCAACAGACCTGAGTACAGCATCTACATTCAAAGCATACTATTTATGCCAAACATTTGTGCTATTTGTGCTAACAGCAGGCTGTTAAAGCAAGTGAATTTGGCCAAATGCTCCCAGAGTTTTGAAAAGGTTGATTGTACAACCTTTTGGCTTCTCTGCGCCACATTTGAAGAAGAACAGCTGTCTTGGCACACACCTTAAGTACACAAACACTAATGAAAGCTGATGAGAAGAAAAAAATAAAAAGCTGGGCAGCTAATTTTTGTGATATCCACCACAACAGACAAGCAAAAATGTCCCCACGTAATTTGCACACAGCCCGCAGGCTGCAGGTTGGACACCCCTGAATGCGGTCTGGAGCATTGCTGCAGCCTGGTAAGTCACACAGCAAGGCATGAATGGTATTCTGAGGACATACGGAAATACACCGGAAGATTCTGCTGCTGATAACATGTCACATAGGTCAGGTAAATTAAATACATTTTCACCTTACAATATTTTCATCTTAGAATGGGTTTACTGGGACACAATCCGTCATAAGTCAAGGAGTAACTGTGTATATGTACATATATTCTGTCACATTTGTCATCTTTTTAAAACTCTTATATGCAGTATAGTAACAGTAAAATAAATACAACGTTTTCCCACTGATGATTTTGCCAAAATATTTGCCATCATCTCTGGCTTAGATAGATTTTCAAATTTATCTGCGTAAAGTTGTACAAAGATATCTTCTGTGATTTGTGAAACTTTCTTTCTCTTTGGTGTCTATTTCCTCTATGTCATTCCTGGTCCTGAGTATTTGTACTTTCTCCATTTTTATTTATTGATTTTACTTGTGGTTTATTTGCTTTATGGATTTTTATTAGATCTTTTAGTTTATGTGTTTTACATTTTTATTTGTTCTGGCTCAAAAATTTCTGCTTTCATTTGTCGTAATTCCTTCCTCCTCTTTTCTTCAGATTATTTCGTTGATTTTATTTCTACTTGGAAGGTATAATTAGCATATTTTCTTTCAGTCTTTCTTGAGTCCAGGAATCCAACAAATTCCAACCACATAAATACATGGATACATGAATACATTCATCATTAAGAGTTGAAGAAATCCACACTAAGGCAAAACTGCAAAAGAGTAAAGACAAAGAGGCTCGGTGCCTATGGCTCAAGCGGCTAAGGCACCAGCCACATACACCTGAGCTGGAGGGTTCAAATCCAGCCTGGGCCCACCAAACAACAATGACGGCTGCAACCAAAAATAAATTAAAAAAAAAAAAAAAAGAATAAAGATAAAGAGAACACTTAAAAGATCTCAGAAAGAAAAAGTGGACAGATGGACAACTTGACTTCTCAGGAACAATAATGGGAACTGAAATACCTTCAATTCCACACCTAAATATAACCCTCAAGAAATAAATCAGGGGAAGGTTAGAAGGATGTCCACATTAGCAATGTTTTAAAGAGCCCAAACTTTGGATAACTGAAATGACTACTGATAGCGAAATGGGTCATAAATGGTGACATAGTCACATAATGGAATAGTAGGTAGTAATTGAAATAGACCAAAGCTCATGCATTAACATGATAAACTCAGTAAAAGAAAAGTAAATCACAAAAGAATATATGCTATTTAAATCTGTTCATATAAAGTGTGGAAATAGCAAAACTATTCAAAATATTTTTCAAAACAATGTACATTGGTACGTAGAATAATGCACCCCGTGGATGCCCACACCAGTCCCCTGGGACCTGTGAGTATGTCACCTTACACAGCAAAAGAGATCTTAAAGAAGGCGAAGTTAAGGACCTTGACATGGGGAGAGCATCTAGGTCAGCCCAGTATAATCATGTTGAACCGTAAAGGCAGAAAATAGTTTTCAGCTGTGGCCAGAGAGTGCTGTGACTAAGGAAGAAGGGTGAACAAAATGGAGTTGCTGGTTTCCAAGATGAAAGTGGACCAGGAGGCAAAGAACGTGGATGCCTTTAGAGACTGGAAAAGGCAAGGAAATAGATTGCCCTTTAGAGCCTCCAGAAGGAACGCAGCCTGTGAATGCCTTGGTTTCAGCTCAGTGAGATCCAGGTCAGACTCCAAATTTACAGAACTGTAAGATTGTATTTGTGTTTTGTTTCTGTTTTTTTTAGGCCACCACTTCCATGCTCATTCATTACAAGCAAAAAGTGATAGAAAAGAAACACAATATACATGTAGCACAATTATTGTTTTTAATAGACAGGAATGAAAACAAAATTCAGGATCAGAAAAGGTGTTCAGAGATTCCTGGGGTACTGGGAAATGTTTTAATTCTCAAAAGGGTAAATACATAGTTTATGGGTGTCCTTTTTTCCCTAGTGTCCTTTAACTTGTTGGTATATTCTTTATTATGACTAAAATATTCTAGATTGAAAAACCATGTTTAAAAAGAAAAGCAATAGATGAGGGTGCCTGTTATGGGGGGAGCACCCCTTAGTGCCCTGAATGGACATCCCCTGCACGGTGGATTGGCTCACTGGCTCCCCTGGCAGGGCAGGGAGTCACTCTACACCTTGGCACCTTTGGAGCAAGGTTGTGTGAATGTTTCATGGTTGTGTGGACATGATGAAACTTACCTGTGTATTGAGCCAATTTGATAGAAGCCAAGAGAGCCCCTGACTCAGTGAAGAGACCCCAGAAACAACAGTCTGTAGGAGACCCCCCAGGGCAGACACTGCTATGAGAAGGGCTTGTGGAAGTGTTGGAGCAGTGGCTGGATATCAGCAACTGTGCAGTGGGGGTCTGTGCCCTCCGAGGAACCCACAGGTGCCCACGGCCAAGCAGCATCTGGACCTCTTCCACATCAATGAACTTGCCAGCCCATTAGTGTCTGTCCCCAAAGCACCAACAGCCAAAAAAAGGAGAGAATTGTACTCAAGACAAGTGAAGACATGTTTCCTCTTCACTCTCCATCTCCCTTCCCTGGCTTCCTCCTACCCAGGGGAGTTTGGATCCTGAATCCTCAGTGAGGGAGCTGGGCAGCTAATGAGAGAGAAGCAGCCAAGTCTCCATTCTAAGTCCCTTGAGCCAAAAGCCTGTCCTATAATGGGAGAAACAAGATTATGAAAAAGATATATTTTAAACTGGACTGGACTAACTTTAATAATGAAAAGTGACCAGGGAATTATAAAATCTGCCCAATACATCCGCATGGAATGTGAAAAGAGCTTTGACACAGAAAGGTTTAAAATTGTAACAAAAAAAAGGAAACTGTGTCAACTTAATATTGTATCAAACTGAGACTGCTTAGAAACAACGTTACAGAGGTGTTAGTGGGTAAACAGGGGAGGGGTCACATGGTACCACCTAAGCAACAGAATGTAAGTTCAAGTTCAAATGGGGCGGGGAGTGTAGCTTTTACAGGTGCCACTCTTGGGCCTTAGATAACTTGGGTAATCTACAAAATGTAGAATAATTTTTAAAGTGTATCAGCTTACTCAAGGACAACAATAGTACCTATTTTATAGGGCTGTTGTAAGGATTAAATCAAATGATAGCTGCAGTATCCACCAAGTATCAATCCAAGAGGCTTGACACATAGTTGAAGGTGAATTTTAGTGACTGGCTGAGAGTTATAGAACTTGGAATGGGCTGTGAAGGTGCCCCTCTTGGGCTAAAATGTAATAGCCAAGGGAAAGGAGATGTTGATGATGGGGTAGGGGATGTTGCTAGTCACTGGAAGCACATTCCAGGCAGTGGGGACAACGCAAACAAAGACAGGAGGCAAGAGACAGAAGCATCCAGATGTTGGGGGAGGGGTATTGGCATACAAACAATTTGATGTTGCTGGAGCATAAACCACTAGTCCGGGAGAAAGATCTGAAAAAGGAAATTCAGGACTAGGTGGTGAACAGCCTTGAGTGCCCTACTTTCTGTCCTTCCATGCCCAGAAAAAGGCCCAAACCCTCAGCCAGCATGTAGATAAGGTCCTTTTTGACTGGCTCTTGCCCAACTTTCAGGATTCAAAATCCCATGCACCACATAGAAATACATCCTAGACCCCAGCACTACTTGAGATTTCTTGATGACACGGCACATTCTCATCTCCTGCTGCTCTGCTCACATGAGCCTCAATTTTCAACACAATCAGACTCCTCCTTCATCTGATGAATTTGCTCTTTAAAATTTAATTCAATTGATACCACCGCCAGGAAGTCTTGTCATTCTTTTATTATTATTTTTTCCAACAAGTATTTATTATTTCTTCATATACAGTGTGGTATATGAAGTTGATGTACAATTTAAAACAGTTTAATATAGTAAACTGCACATGAACTTTATGTACACCCTGTATATATGGCCCTGTGCAAGATTCTGCCTATGTGAGCAAGCAAAGTCCCTGCCCACCAGAAGCAAGTCTCATGAGAGAAAAGGTCAAATAAATGGGCAGTTACTAATGATGTATGGCCAAGATCAGCGCAGGTCCCTACAGGAGGCATGGATTCCTATTCAAGACCCTGAGGATCTGTGGCTTCCCTCTTACCAAGAAATTGTTTACTGTGTGCCTATCAGCCCCATTTAGACTGCCAGGAAAAGCAGTGGGAAGGGGAAGAGAAGAAAAGGCAGGCATGCTAAAGGACATCGTGCTCCTGTGTGTCAGAAACTATGATAAAGCACTTTCTATGAATATCTTATTTAATCCCCACACCCCCACAAAACATTTAGTTATTATTCCCATTTCAAAGATAAATAGATTGGAGGTAAATGAACTTGGCAGTGACACTCAGCTAGTGAGCAGATAAACCGAAACTCCTGCCTTGGTCAGATTACCTGCAATCCTGGGCTATAAAGCTCTGTTCCACACTCTATATGGCAACAAAAGTCTCCAATAAAAAAAAATATATATGTATAGATTAGGGGCAATGATAACAATTCATTGTGAATGTTTACATGTCTTTCTTCCTCATCAATATGTGTCCTTCTAGACTCTTGGAGAATCTCTGAACACAGAGAATAGAGTGTACAGATTATTCACCTTTTATCTGCAGTGCCCAATGGGTAGATGATTCACCATTAGAGCGCAGTAAGTGTTAGTTTGAATGCACTAACACACACATAAAAGAGCAAATCCTTAAATGTACACATCAAGAGCTGGTAGAAACTGAGCACACAGGAAGAGCCACAGAACTTTAGGGGATGGTGACAGTGGGAATGGGCCAGAATGGCAAGTTGCCAGTGTCATAGAAATCCAACCACAAGCAACAGGCAGATGTCCTGGCAGTCAGGCAGTCCCCATGTCAATGGATTTGGCACTAGGAAATAGATGGAAAACCAAACGGGCAGGTGGATGGCATGAAGGATTTTGGAATCGGGTAGCAAATAGTACAGCACTATAGCAGGATCTCAGGCCATTTAAGCACCTGGGTAATAGAACAGCACTGCTATCCCAGACAACAGAAGTGAGTGTCAGAGGCATGAGGATGGAGAGAAAAAGACAAGTTCTGTAGCAGGGTACAAGGCTGCAGCTGCAGATGCACCAGCAGGAGGGGCTGAGAGGTGCTGAGTGCACAGGTCGTGCAGGCAGGCTTCTCTGCATTTCCTCTTGTTTTTTTGCACCTGGGGACCCTTCAAGGACATTCATGTAACCTGACAGTTCATAATAATTTTTTGGTCTCAGCTGTGGAGATGGGCGGGCTCTGGATGCAGGGAGTCAAGCACATCATCACACATAGTAAAGAAAAGTCTCTGTGATTAGGCCAAAACTAGTGGCCTCATCCTCAAATTCTTTTACATCACACGTCCAATCAGTAAATCCTGCAAACTCTCCCTTGAAAACATATGCAGGGCCTGACAACTCTTTAACACTTTCCCTGGTGTGATACTGGCCTCCCCATCACCATCTCTTCCCTGGTGAGTTGCAATAGACCTAGGAGTCGCTTTCTGTCCTTCCCTATTCAGTCTACGCCCAATACTGTGGTACCCAGAGCCATTCTATTCTCATTTTTATTTTCTGTTTGCCTGTTGGCCCTTTCTTATTGATAGTTATAAAGAACAGCAGTTCTTTATCAAGTTGTGTCGTATAATACATGCACTGCAAGAATCTTCTCTAAGGGGATAGCTTGTCTTCATGGCTGATTCAAAATCCTCCGATACCTGTCCAAGTCACCCAGGGTGCAAGTCAACCTCCTAAGCTATTCGGTGGTACATAATTACCTTCCTTTGCCCTCCCTACCCTCATATTTTACCACTCCCCTCATTTGTTCACTGCTGTTGTGTCTAAGACCAACATCCTTACACCTGAGCATGTTTACTCTGGCTGTTGCGTCTGCTGGAATGCTCTCTATCCACATCCATGAACTCAACCCCTTGCTTCCATCAGATTTTGATTCTCAGGGAGATATTCCTTCCAATCTGCACTACAATTTCAGAACCTCTTCCAACTCTCATGCATGCATACTCATTTCCTGATCTGCCTTTTTCTCCTTAGCATTTATAATTATGTAACTTACTATACATTTTACTTACGTATGTTGATTTTTGTGTCTTCAGCACTAGAATATAAGCTCAATGTAGGCAGAGATTTGAGGGGTTTCTTTGTTCCTTGCTGCACCACTACAGCTGCACCGTCTGGAACGGTGCCTGCCACATAGCCACACATAGATGCTCAATATATATTACCTCCATGAATTCAGATAAATGGAGACAAAGTACATTTATACATGCAGAGGATTCTGATTGTGACTTAATTTTATTTTAGATTATAGAATCAACAAAATTGAGACCTTTCCATCACATGTATATGTGTATGTGTGTGTCTATAAAGAATGTGCTTTTTATGTGTGTGCTTTATGTGTGTGTGAGACAGAGAGAATGAGAGAGAAGCTTTTTGTATATTTACAAGACTTTATGGCTTTTCTTTTTTTATTAAGGAGCTTTGCAGAGTTTTTAATATACCAACGTATTTACCAAACCCTAAGAAATAAATTTAGAGATAGCGTTCATTATGTGATCTTGTTTACCAAGTGAACACATTCTTCTCAGAACACTAATTTTGGAGGGAAAACAATAGTTTAAAAGTTTTTCAAGAACTATTGTCCTGATATGTATGACTCCTCCTTGTCAAAATAATTTGATTCCTCAGTTGACTAGAACAAGTATTTCAAATACCTGGCCAATGTGTTAACAGCCTCTGAATCCTATTCAATACAATACCACTAGCAATTGATTAGACTTGGTATGGTGATAAGCCAACGTTGGCATACCTGATATTTTAAGGCCCTTCCCTCCACAATGTAGCCTCAATCTACATATAAAACTTCCTGACTTTCTATAACTGACAACTCCAACTGAGCATGATATCATATTGTGACTTCCAAGCCAAATGCCTTCCATCTACCCATGGAAGATCCCAAGTAGGCTTCATTCATTCATAACCACTGAGCTGAGTGTGATCTGTCTAGACTAGATGCTACTTACCACTTTATTCCTCACATTCTGGTTCATTTATGTAACCTTTGCAGAGCTCAGGACAATGCCTCACACATTAAGGTTGCTTAATAAATATTTCCTAAATGGCTGCCAACCAAAATTATAACAAATAATTCTATTCAAATATTTTATATTCTAAATCTCTCCTTACTTGAACTTCTATGGCAAATCTGCAAAGCTGTTCAAATCTAGTCTCATGAAAGGCAACGGAAGGTCCCAGTGTGTTACTCCACTAAGCCACTTTGATCATTTGTAATTTCTATGTTGTGCTGTTGAGAGTTCTGATTATAAAGCACACAATTCCTTTTTCACCATTGTCTGGCCTAACTCATAGAAAGAAAAGATAATACCACATTATCTCAAGTGTTCTCATTGCTTTCCTTTGGTTACATTAGGCATGTAAAGCCTTTCGCTTGCATTATAAATCCTCAAGGATCGGGTGATATCTTCTATTGTATTTCTCTTTTCCACAAGGCCAGTGCAGATGCTTTCTAAGAGCTTTTTAAGAGAGTGGGTGATGAGTGAATGAATGAAACTGGAATAGACAATTATATGGTTTGGGCAAATTCTACTAATAGTCAAGTGTGAAGACTTAGAAAAGATCATGTAAAGAATTTTCATGTATTACTTTAACACCGTTCACTGTGAAACTACTTCATAGAAAAGCAAGACATGGGGGAGTCTTTAACATTCTTTCAATGTAAGTATAGATCTGATGTTCAAACTTAATTGTATTGAAAAACATTTAAGTTGCAAATCAGAAGCTTTGAAATCAATATGGAACTCAAAAAATTAGTCACCTGGACCGTTCTAGATACTGAACACTCTCCACACATATGTATACAAATATCTTCATTAACTTTACACATGCCTGACCTTGCTCTGCCATGAACCAAAACACAGTGAAGATACTGGAAACACCTGCAAAATAAATCACTGTTTATCCTCATGTCCATCATGAAGAGTAGATAAAACAATATCAACCACTGTAGTCTGTAATTTTGCTCTGCCCACTAAGATAATTGTCATCATATTCCCTAGGTAAGGTAAATATTTTGCTGTTTTTCCAAAGGAAGAGCCCAGAATTATTACCTGACATTATATGAAAGATCTATTGAACCAAAGAAAATGCAAATATGTAGGATCCATCTAATGAGTACTTTCATAAAGTATTTAAGTTTATGTTGGATCCACCTAATGAGTACTTTCATAAAGTATTTAAGTTGACTCAAAAACAATTTTACATTATCAAGCCATTGTGGAAATATATAATATACAAAATTGGCCATAAGTGATTAAAAAATTATATGAAAATGCTTACATCTACTTCCGTGAACTCACTCAATGATCTTGATGTGTAATTTCACTAGTTCTATTCTGAAAGAATAACACTGAGCCTTTTAAGTTTAAAGCTGTTAAGTTAAACATTAAGGGAACATTAATAACTAGTGATTTATAAAAAGATTAAGTGCATGTAAAATGTGAAACTAATTATATTTCATCTTATGTGTTTGGAAGACAGAATATTTTTTCTCTTATCTCTTTCAAATATTGAAGAAACAAGGATTTTCCTTTTTAATCAGTTCCCTGGTAAGAACTGTATGAAAGGTTTGATTAAAATCAGTTGGAAAAAAATGACAAGCTTTATTTACTAAAAATATAGAAAAAGTGTACTTCAGTAGTCATATTCTAATTATCCTTCCACATTCTCCCCTGGAGATGTTTGCCTGGCCAGAGTAGTCAACATTTTCTAGATTCAACCAAATAATTTCTTTTCTTTTCCTCTGCTTGTCAAAGGAAAAACCATTTCTCTTAAATCAATAAGGGAGTGGGTACAAGAGAGTTACAATTTTTAAATGATACACAGTTTCTGCCCGCAATAATTTCTGAAGTGTACCAAATTCATTAAGGTAGATTGCTGGTCTCCTTTTGATGAAAAACATTTATTTATGAGTAAATAATGTACTGTAAATATTTTGATACTCTGTCCTTTTCCATATTTATTATGATATGGAAAGACTCATGATCAAATGTTGCTTATCACTATTATCACATTGCAGTTTAATGATGACGAGGCCAATCAGCTCTGAAATTCTGTATGAGTAGAGAAGACATTCCTATTGCCAAAATGAACTAAAATCCCTGTCTAAGTCATCTGTAATAATTTTATATAACATTTACATTTTTTGCAAAAAACTTGAAGATATAATGCCAGACACATAGGCAATGTTAATAAAGTTTGTTGAATTGAATTATTAGCCTAGTCATCACTTGATGATGTCTGAGGTATTGATGATATTTCTTGAGACTAAGCTTAAGTCCATTTAGTGTTGATATAACAGAATCCTGAGACTGGGTAGTTTATAAAGAAAAGAGGTTTATTTTTATAAAAGCTCAAAATTATGCTGACTGGGAAATTCAAATGAATAGCTCTGGCTTCTTGTCAGAGATTTCATGCTGAGTCATAAAATTGTGGAGAAGATCTACCTAAGGGGAAATGGACGCATGTGAAGAGATTTAACCCTCAAGGCATCTTGGACTTATAACAATCCACTCTCAGGGGAACTAATTCTTTCCCAGAGAACTAACCTAGTCTCACTAGAGCAAGAACTCACTCACCAAACCATTCATGAAGGATCTGTCCTCACGACCCAGACACTTCAGCCAGGTCCCACCTTCTACACCACCATATAGGGGACCAAATTTCAACATGCATTTTGGAAGGGACAAACTCAAATCGTACCACCAAGATATACATCAGAGACTGTAAATGATCAAACTCTCCAAGGTAAACGTCATTACAGCTGTGGCTAGTTACATCCATCTAGCCAATTCTCAGATGGTGGGGGACACGTCCAGTTCCTAGATAGCATAATATCACTGAAGACTTTGGTGATGCATGAGGGATTACACCAAAAACACAGCCATGAAAGAAAGTCACCAAAAGGTTACATTTGACTTTAGCAAGTAAATGAATAACAGAATAGTCAATTTGTCAAATGTGCAAAAAACTGCCCAAGCAGCCACTATTGCAATCTAGAGATGTTCACGAAGTAAGAATCCCCTTTTTACTGAGTATGATCATTTTGATTGCACTAATGTACACAGCTATGATTTAAAAATAAAAGTTGGTTCCAAGACCCTTACCCTGCATGTAGTTTAAATATATGCAGCTGAATGAAGCCATCTTTGATAGGTTGGGCAGAGGAAAGGTGATCTGCCTGTGCACTTTTGAAACACACCAGATTTTGGCAGTGAACCACTAGATGCCAAGAAGAAGCCTGGACAAACAATAAGGAATCTTTTTCAAAGTTTGTTATTTATTCCTTCAGTCTGTCTTTCACTTGTTCACTAAATATTTACTGAGTATATACTATGTGCCAAATTTTGTTCCTAGCTCTTTAGAGATAAAACAGTGAAAAGTGAAGGCAAAGCTCTTGAGATACTTTATTGTAGCCAAGACTAGGAAAGAATAGATAAGTAAACAAATAAATCCAAGCTGATTCAGACAGTGAAAAGGGTTTTCAAGAAAATAAAAAAAGAAATCCAATAGAAAGGGACTCACTGAGGCAGATTTGACTGGGTGGTCAGACGAAGCCACTCTGAGGGTGAGGGTGACAGTTAGCAGACACCTGTATGATCAGAAGGAGGACGCTGTGCAAAGATCTGAAGGCAGTGGACTCCAGATAGAAAAAAGAAGAAAGAACAGCAAATGCGGTAAGCTCTTACAGATTTACAACATAAAGTAAAAGAAACAGGCTGATATGGTCATAACACACCTGGCTATAGTCTATTGCAGTATGGCATGAGACAACTACCCAGCGACAGTATTACATGGGCTGCAGCAGAATTACAAGTTGTATTTGAAGTAAAATGAAACTCACTGGAGAATTTTAAGCAAAAGTATGACAAGATCTGGTCATGTTTCAAAAGATCACTCAGGTGTTGTTTGGAGAGTGTGTTGTTTGGGGTTGTAGAGGACAGAATCAAGGAGACACAACAGGAAGCTTTTGCAGTGGTTCAGGGGAGAGATGATAAGGACTCGACCTAAAGCTACAGAACTGGAGAGGGAGGGTACTGGCAGAGCTGGGGACAGGTGTGACCACCTCTTGCTAACTAATTAGATGTGGGAATGAAACAAAGAGACAAAACAGGGATGGCTTCTAAATTTTTGGATGGAGTAACTGTGTAGAACAATTTGAAGAGGAACAGGTTTGGAGGGGGTGGATATCCAGAGTTCTGCTTCTGAGATGCCTGTCAAACATGGTAATAATAAAAGGATCTACCTTGTAGGATTGTTGTGAACAGACAATAATACACAAAAAGAATTTAGATCAGTACCTAGCTTGTAGCGACTGTTCAATAAGTATCAATGACTGTAATTATTCTTAGAAGGGGATGAAAAGGGAGCTCTGTGACAGGCCAGGACTGCTGACATAAATCTGGGAATTATGTAAGATTCAGAGCTGCTCAAACCATTGTTGGTGAAGGACTTTAATCATTTTTATCCATTGGACCAAAGCTGCAGTGGACTGAATGTTTGTCTCTCCAAAATTCTTATGCTGACGGGATGGTACTAAGAGGTGGGACCTTTGGAAGGTGATTAGATGGCCAGGGCGGAGGCCTCGTGAATTAAAGAGACCACGGAGAAGTCCCTTGTTTACCTCCACCACGTGAAGACATGGTGAGAATCCCAGGAGCCAGCAACGGGGACATGGAATCACTCTATACCTTCATCCTGGACTTCCCAGTTTCCAGAACTGTGAGAAATAAGTTTTCGTTGTTTCTAAACCACCCACAGTCTATAGTATTTTGTTATAACAGTCTGAACAGAAGAAAAATATTTTTGTTAAATCCAACAAAAATGAGCCGACTTTGCAGAGCTCAAAGCCACGGATGGGGATAGCTGAAGAACCCAGGCCCTGGAAGAAGCGCTGGGACCTACCCGAGCCCAGGTGCACGTTTGGGGGGTGGGGCCCAAGGTGCTCAGGAGGCTGAAATTCCGGTATCAGTGTTTGCACACATCCGCATCTGTACAAGGGGAAATCACATTTGCGCCCCAGCATTGGTCATCAGTGTTAATTAGGCAAAAGAAAAAAGCCTAATCACTTCTGCAGGAACTCACTCCTTTTCCCACAGATGTGGTATCTGAAGAGCAAGACACTGCTTCCCTGCTAATCACCAGAGAGGCAATCTAGCGCTCAAGATGCATTAAGTAGCAGGAGTTCCTTCACTCCCAAGCTGGGCTTGCTTGGGCAAATAGAACAATTAGCAGACAAGATAGCTACCAAGCTGTCCCCTAAGGCTGCTCTAGGCCCCAAGCATCAGCACCTCTGTTAGGAATTCACTGCTCTCGCCTGGTCATCCGCTTCTCTCGAAAACTCTGCTCCCGGCCAATTCTTAGGGAAAAGGGTGGTGTTTCTGGGAGAGGAAGTCAGGAAAGCGAAGGACTCTTCATGAAGTCCTTTTGTGAGCAAAACTTGCTTAACTTCACACTTTCTTGGACCCGCTAGCAGGGACTGCTTCCGCCGGGAAGCTGCCGCTGCAGCGCGGTGTCCCGCCTTACAGACATGCTCCTGGTGGCAAGCAGACCCAGGCGCAGGACAACGTAACGTGGGCTGCAGGTGAACGAGAAGTTGAAGGCGCCCAGGCGGAAAGCCGCGCCGGCCACGGACAGCTCTCTGGTGTCCAGAGCTCCAGCGAAGGTCGCCAGACCCGGGGGCCGGGGACTGCGCCCCTCCGCGCAGAGGGCGCCCCGCGGGGGCCAGCGCGCAGGGCCGAGCCGAGCCGAGCCGGGCCGGGCCGGGCCGGGGGCCGTCCGCGGACCGGGCGGGGCCGAGACTCACGCGGCCGCGCGCCGGGTGCAGCAGCTGCACCTCCGGCCACTCGGGGCGAGGGGCTGCGCCCTCCCGCGAGGCGCATGCGCGCCGCCGAGCGGCGCCCCGCTCCCTCCCCGCCCACCCTCCCTTCTCCTCCACTCCCTCCCCTGCATCCTCGCCTCTCTCGCTCTCTCCTCGCCCGCTGGGTGCTGAAGTTGGGCGGATGGCAGCGAACCGGCTCCGCTAGAAGCCCGAGCAGCCCGGCCTCGCGCCCCCGGACGCAGCGGTGCGCTGCCCACACCTCCAGCGACTAGGTAAGATGCTGCCGCCAAAGCCCAGCGGAGCTCAGTAAATGACACCAAAATGTCTGCTGTGCACCAACGGGTGGTTTTTTTCAAGGTGCAGGGAGGGGTGTGTGGAGGAACGAGGGGGCGGAGAGCGCGCCTGCAGGTGCCGCGGGGGAGGCTGCGGGGCGCGGGGGTCTCCGCGGCACCGCGGGCGGACGGAGCGGGGGCCGCGGTCCACCAAGTTGAATCTCGCGTCGCCTCTGGACTCGGTCCGCCCGCCGCCCTCCAGCTGCTGCGGACGGCGGGGCGAGCGTCCTGCCCGCCCGGGGATCCTCGGCCAGGTCTCCGGAGTTCCCGCGGAGAGCCGAGGGCCGAGGGCCGGGGGCCGGGGGCGGCGGGAGACCCCGGGGGCGCGGGTCCTGCGGGGTTTGGGTGGCTGGGAGGGTGACAGCCGAACGTGAAATCGACAGTCGAGTCGACCGAATAGCCTCGGGGGCTCTTCCTTGTCCCCTACCTCTCCTCACCTTTGGGAAAACGCACCGTTCAGGTGGGAAAGATGAAAGAACGAGGGACTGTAAAAATGAATCCTCTGAGCAGCGGCGAGGTACCTGCGTTGTGTGTGCAGGGGGCGGGGGTCTCTTTTGTTCCTCCCCCTCCCTGGAGGAAAGCGAGTTCTGGCCGGCGCGGCCGGGAGGGGACGGGGACAGGGACGCCCGCCGAGCCGGGGCCGCTGCCCGGCGGGTGTATCTGAGCCCCCTGGCGGGGTGATGGCGACTCTTTTGATTACCGAGGGAATCACAGTTTACTGCCTGCCGCCTCCTCTTCCTCTGCTTGTGCTGCGGCAGAGGCGGGGTGCAGGTGCTCGGCCGTTTTCTCCGCTTCTCTGTAAAAAATGCCGAGGACTCGAGGCTGGCGGAGGGCAGGGCCGGCCTGGGAAGCCGCGGGGGAGGCGCTCGTGGCCGGCCGGGGGCTGCTGGCCGCGCGTCCCGGACTCCCGGAGACCGAGCGGGAGGCGCCCGGCCGGGAAGATGCCGCGAGCGTGCGGGACCCGCCCTGCGCCCCCCGCCTCCGCCCGGGCCGGGCGCGCTCACCTGGGGACCCTGCTCTCCGGGGACACCGGCCCTGGCTCCCGGCGGAGTTTTGTCCACCCCCCTGACCCTTCCGAGAAATGCTTCTTTCTTTAAAAGATGCTCTGGAGGGTTTGTCTGGAGAGCTTCACACGCTTTAGAGTTGTGTCTTTCTTTTTAGAAATTGTTTTACCGCGAGGATCTTCCCATCACGGGATACTTACCACAAATAATAGAGAGAAATCTCAGCCCGGCTCCAGTCTGGGGTAAGCACTTCTGAGACTGGGTGCCGACTGCCATTTCCGGCCTTCAGACATCCTGTGATGATGAACCTTCTGAAAATCATTTAAATGAAGAAGAGAGAAATAATTTTTACTTGTGTAGAGGCAAATATTTTCCTCCTGGACTTATGGCCGGTAGACACTGTAGGTATTAAATAATTTTGGAAAGTATGAAACACCTTAAGTACTTTGCATTTGTTTCTGAAGTCTTTTGTAGACGAATAGTAACAATTATCCATGAAATCTTGATCAGAGCTCTTGTATCTAAGGAAAGGTGATTTGAATTAGTTTGACCTCCTCCAGTGAAGTCACTATGATTGAGCTATTTTTTTCTGTTAGCGTCACTAAAACGGTAATTAGCACACTTAACCGGAGAGTAGATGTAGCCACTATTTTTATGATTATAAAACTTTTACTTAGGGGAAGCCTGGGGAGTAGTTTACAGTTTCTGAGAGGAGAAAACCGGGATTTATTATTACAAAAAGATGGAGTGGTATTATTAACTAAATGAAGTGTGTCTCCATGACCATGACTCCTGATCTCAAAGTCAGGAGCACTCACCTTCCTCAGGAAACTGTTCTCTGAAAGATTAAGAAAACCTCTCATTTGTGGAACAGGCAACAGAAGGTGCCTCATGCCCATGATTTCAACTTTTTCCTCTGGTTCCTCAGTTACTCCTTGGTGTTTAGTCTCCACAGACAGGAATTAAGTGGAGAGTTCATTTGCTATCTTGTTCCACCCTAAGGCAAGCAGCATTTTCTTCTCAAATAGGTTGTGTCTTTGGCTTTAGGGAGTTCCCTTGAAGTCCCGGCTAGCTGAGCTCATGCCGTTGAGGTCTACCTCCCTTACCATCCCGATGGGCTGCTTATGTTTTTCCATGGTCATCATAAGCATTTCCTAACACTAGGGCCAGGGGCTTACCCATTTGACTGTATTAACAGCCAGGTATCAATTAATAATCTAAATTGATACAAATTCTAACTGGTTCATAGAATAAAGTGTAAGAAAGAATTTATCTGCTAATCTAAAGCTTCAGAGATAATGCCCTTTGTATTAGAAGGGTATTTGCTGAAATGCCTGGGCTTTCCTGGAGAAGTGGAAAATGAGCATGGACCATTGGGTACAGACCTAAGAAGGATGGGAATCCACTCAACCACATTTTTCCTCAGAGTCCTGTTTCTGATAGTTATCTGACTCTGCTTACTTAAGGATAAAGGTACTGCACTACCCAGAAGGGCAAATTCAAGGACCATTGTATACCCAGTGATTGAGAATAATCCTACGTGATGTGTGAAGTATTTTTTCTCACTTGATCTGTAGTTAGAGTGTAAGTATAAATGCATTACAGAGGCTTAAAATTGTATGACATTGCTAAGGGCATGTCATAGATTTGCTGAAAAAAAAAAAAACAACTATTTTTATGGAAAGCTTTTAAAAATAAAAGAATCCATTGCTGTGGGTAGCCAGGACTTTCAATATTAGATTGACAGATAGTTCTGCCTTCCCCTTCTCTCCCTTCTCCACTTATCCCAGAAAGACACTTTCCTGACTTCCAAAGAAATGCATTTAGACCATTATTCCTAGTATTGTGCCAGCACCTAGCACAATACTTAGCAAAAGGCAGGTATTAGATAAATAGCTCTTAAATGAATAAATTTTGCAGAATTGATATGGCTGGAAAAAAAATATTTCCAGATCAGAATTGAATTTTCTTGAAAGAGCACTCGTGCTTTTTACTAAGTACACTAGTTTAAGGTCCTAAAATTGTGTTAATTGTCCTACATCTTTGGAGGAACCTACATCTTTTTAGCATTGACACTCTGTGAATATGTATTTTTTTTTTTTGCAGGTTTTAGCTGGGGCTGGGTTTGAACTCGCCACCTCCAGCACATGGGGCCAGTGCCCCACCCCTTTGAGCCACAGGTGCCACCCTATGAATATGTATGTTTTTAGTGTAACCTTTATAGTATTGATTTGTTTCCAAATTATAAAAGCAATATTAGCTTATGTTCAATCCCCCGGAATACAGAAAAATGTATGAAACAGATGAAAATTATCTGTGGACAGTCATGTAGGAATGAACATAAATTTGGGGTGAAGCCGACCTTAGTTTGTGTCCTGGCTCCTCCATTTAGTATTTCTGTTGCTCTTTCATTGATAATTTATGAGTCCTGGGCCTCAGTTTCCCAGTTATGCAACAAAGATAAAGGGTGTTTGCAAGCATCGATATAATCCAGTGTATGTAAGGTGCTGAACATGGTGCCTAGCATGTACTGAGCGCTCACAATTTTTCCAGCACCTAAAGAATTGCTATTGAAAATGCAAAATGGGCCAGGAACAGTGGCTCACACCTATAATCCTAGCACTCTCAGAGGCTGAGGCAGGCAGATTGTCTCAGCTCAGGAGTTCTAGACCAGCCTGAGTAAGAGTGAGACCCCATCTCTACTAAAAATAGAAAAAAAGAAAAAACTAGCCAGGCCTTTTGGCAACTGCCTATGGTCCCAGTTATGTGGGAGACTGAGGGTAGAGGATTGTTCAAGCCCAAGAGTTGGAGGTTGCTGTGAGCTGTGATGCCATGGCACTCTACTGAGGGTGACAGAGTAAGACTCTGTCTCAAAACAAAAGCAAAAACCAACAAAAAGCCCCCCAGAAAATACAGAATAATTTACCACCAGTTCATTTCCTTTACACAAATATACCATTGTTTGAAGAATTAGAAGTGTGTTGTAGAACCTTATACTTGCTTTTTTTTAAGGTAACATTATTTTGTTGCTGTTTCTCAAGAAAATTAAAATCAACATTTTAATACAATTTAGCGACTGCAAAAGAATTTATCTTATGGCTATCTTAACTTGCTTAATCATTGTTTCATTTGGGGATTTTTGTCCTTACGTCTAAATTTTGTATGGATATCTCAATAGCAGTTTTTTTCTTTAGGCTTGATTCTTACACCATCTAGTTCCCATTGGCCAACATAATGCCATCTTTAAAAAAAAATCTTTAGGGTGGCACCTGTAGCTCAGTGGGTAGGGCAGTGGCCACATACACTGAGGGTGGCAGGTTTGAACCCTGCCTGGGCCAGCTAAAAAAAACCAAAAACAATGGCAACTGCAACAAACAAAAAATAGCTGGGCGTTGTGGCGGGCACCTGTAGTCCCAGCTACTTGGGAGGCTGAAGCAAGAGAATCACTTAAGCTCAAGAGTTTGAGGTTGCTGTGACTCCACACCACTGTACTAAGGGAAGCAAAGTGAGACTCTGTCTCAAAAAAAGAAAACAAAAACAAAAATTTGCTAACTTGATAGGGGAAAATAATATTTTCATACTTTTATTTCATTGGTCACTAATAAGGTGGGTTACTTTCTGACACACATTGAGCAATTTTTTTTTTTGTCTTTGAGGATGACTTGTTTAAGTCTTTTCTCCATGTTTCCCTTGGTATTCTGGTAGGTTTTTCCTTTTTTTGCATTATTACATATTTATTTATTTATTTATTTTATTGTGGAGAAGAGGCAGGGAAGAAGGCGGGGGAAGAGGTGCGTGACAGGGTTGGGCCAGTGGCATGGTACCACATTGGCTGTATCTAGGTAGAGGCAGTTTCAGGCAGGCCTTGCTGAGTCGTTGCTACCCGGAAGTAGCTCGATGGATCTACTTCTAGTCAGGCTCGGGAAGTTGCACTAGGCCTCAGGCACATGGCAGGGCCCAACAATTCCCTCTTTTGTTTTTTGTATGGCAGAAAAACATAGCCCTGTCTTAGGTTGCCTGCTCTTGCAGTTTCAGTCTTACCCGTCATGGGGATACAAACATCAATGGTTTGGTCCCTGTCTTAGGTTGACTGAATGCAGAGTGATCTTACCCGTCTTTGGGTACTATGAATGTAATCCACC